>CAUYRH010101176.1:0-28910 GCA_963574655.1 Perodicticus potto | reverse complement strand
GGGCCCCCTGCACCGTCAGACCTCACCAGGATTCTGCCCCTGGGGTAGCACTGACAGAACACCTATTCCCAATGATCTGGGGAAAAGACGCTCGCCATTTTGGGCATTCCAATAAGTTTGTATCCGCCTCGCGCCTGAGCTGCGTGGGTCCCTGTGGGACCTAGCAGTGCATCTTTCTGGTCATCAAAAGCTGAGATCCACTTTTCGGTGGAATTTTTTTCCCAGTTAGGTTTTATGAGTTGCGACCTGCTGTCCTCCCTGTGGGAGGGGCCGGCTGCCCCTCCACCATTCAGGGGGAAACAGTTTACAGCAGTTTCCACGGTTATGAACTATATTTCAAACACAACAATCCACCAAATCACTGTGCATTGCCAAGTGCTCATCCACTCTGACAATTCACAAGGCGAAAGGTCCAGTACTCCCTCCCTCTCACCTGCTGACTGGAGAGTGATGAACTACCGGACCGTCACCGCCGCCATCTTCCAGAACCCCCGATCAAACTGTATTCTTAAAATATAATGTGAAATGATCATTTTATGGTTTAAGTAGTAATGACATTATTGAGATGATTGTTGTGAGTCTGCATTCTATAGCAAGAAGTTAGAGATGGATACTTACACTTACAGTCAAATGAAGTTAATGAAAACACTGATAAACTTTAACTTGCAAAAAAAAGTTAGCAAATATCTAATGCACTCCTCGTCTAACTTTCCTAAAGTCTCGCTATAATAAAATTGTTTTGACAGGAAGAGATTTTCTATGCAATTTCCACCACTGTAATGGAGCTAAGAAAATCCTATATTGTGGGAAAGGTGGGGAAGCAGGTAAATCAAGATGCACACTTCACTAAGTTAAAAATAAAATAAAATAAATCACACCAACCTGGACGTACAAATAAAATAAATAAATCACACCAACCTCCCCTCTGCCAGTACAAAACCTTATACGTTAGATTAAGAGTTAAGAGTCGGTTCCCTTTACCATATTTGGTTTTCAAAGCTCTAAAATTTAGGTATAAATAAACTGTTGGATTCTTCTCTCCTGATCATATCTAAAGTAGCCCTTTTCCAGTGTTCCCTGTCACATGTAATCAGGTTACATATGGAAACTGTGACCCCAGGGTTTGGATTGCCATGGGAGGAGCCTGACTTGGATGGAGTGATTGGCAAATGTTAGTTAGAATTAGTATCTTCGAGATTGATGTGCAATTATTTTAGGATCATTAATTTGATTATTGCAAACCTACAGTAATTTATTTTAAACTCCTTTTGTATATATAAATAAATTTCCTTCAAACCTTAGAAGGCATTGGATTTTAGAAATTTCAGATTTAAAATGAATACCATGTGTTTGTGTGACTATAATGCCCAGATTAAGGTACAGGAAGGGAATAACATGTAGTAATCAAACATGCTGATATTTCCATATGAAACATATTAATAATCATACTACTTAAAATAATTCAGTTCTGTCACCATATAAGTTAATATCTATATGCATATATTTTAATTTCAAAAACTTTTTGCATTCTAGAAATGTTGGGCTACACTCAGTGACAACTCTTTTTAAATTATACCTATTTGACACCTATTCATGTGATAGAGGAACAGGCATGGTGAGGGTGTGTTAACTTACCCAAGATCACAAAGCTAGAATGTGATGCAGCTGGGATTCAAGTACAAGCCAACTGGCTCTACAGCGCTCGTGTTTATTCCTCCTCTATCTTTCCCTTTCTGGTTGAGGTAAGTATTCTGAAGAGTTTCATTTCATGTCTATATTCACCAATCTCAGGATTTTCAAACCTCAGGATGAGGTCATATTTCACTAGATAAGAAAGAAACAATGACACCTGTCCCTATGTATGTGTCACACACCCCAGAACAGAGCTTGTCCTTGGGGTGTTCTTGATGCAGGTGTTTTAAAGGAGTTTTCATACAGATCCGTAGCCTTCACCTCCAAATCCACTATACCTCAATTGCAACCAATTGACGATTATGGATTAAATATGCTATTTGTGCCAGAAATGAATGTCATATTTCAAAACATAGATGTTAGGTTAATGTGCTCACCACTCGTTTAAATGAGCAACACTTTGCCGGCCCTGACTTGGATGAGAAGACTCACACACAAAAGGTACTGTGTGCCCATCACCAAAGAGGCAGGTAAGTGAGCTCTGAAAATTCAACATCTTTGACATATAAAACTATGTATAGGTAGGACCTACTTACAAGGCATTTGTAGGACCCTGTGGAAAAGGCTATTACTTATAGATTAGAAACCAACACCTATGTATATGACTGATGAATCTTACGGTTTATTTGAGTCTCCTACAGCAAGTCACAGTGCTTTAGAGAAATGCGTTTTCAAAAAAACTTAAAGGGGGAAATTGGAATGTTTCTAACTTAAAGATGATAAATGGCTGAAGTGATGGATACAGCAATAACCCTGACTGATTAATTTACAGTCTATGTCTGCATTAAAACATCGCATGTACCCTATAAAGGTATACAACTATTATCTACTCAGAATAATTAAAAATTTGAAAAAATTATGTTGAAAACTTCTAAAAAAGAGTGTCCAATAATTTAGAAGTACTTCACATCTTGGCACTTGGGATATTTTGAATTATCTGATGCTACAAATTGTAATTATAAATGATGAGGCCAGGGAAACAGTTTTATAGAAGCTAAATGGCACTCTGCCGCTTGGAATGGCAAGAGGTCCCATCCATGATACAAATATAAAAAATTATAAAACATCTGTGCCTATTGAAACATCCTAATCAAGTCATTTAGAACAATGGCCATTCATTACTGATGCTTAATAATTTAAATTTAAGTAGTATTTTACTAATAACCAGGAATCATCAATGAACACAATACACATCTCTGAAACATTCCACCATAAACAGGATTTCATAAGTGAGAAAGAGTCTCATGATTGCCTTACTTTAATTTTCTTATTTTTAATTTTTAATTATTGTGGGTATATAATAGTTGTATATATTCAGAGTAAAGTGCTCAGGAATACAATGTGAATTAATCAATAATCCTTATTGCTGTGTGAGCATCATTTCAAGCATTTATCATCTCTATGTTAGGGGCTTTCCAACTCTATTCTTTTAGTTTTTTTGAAAACACATTTCTCCAAAAACTATGACTTACAATACCTCTCTCTCTCTCTTTTATATTTATTTATTTATTGGTATAAATTTTCTTCAACTTAAGATATTTCACTAATGTAAACATGTCTTATGTAGAGTGGGTGAGAAGAATCTGTAAATGTTTCATTGAGGATTATGTTCTCATGTTTATACAAAATGAGGTAATTAAAAATATTAATTTTAGTGCACAAACATGATAATGTGGATTCTACTTTCTAATCCATTTTAAACACTTTTCTCTAATTCTTATGCACAAATTTGACTATTTTTGACAAACTTAGTAGTTCTTATAAATAAAGTCTATCATCCGTGAGAATGTCTCACCTTTGCTTTCAAAACACCATCCATTTGATATTTCAAGATTATTTCCACAAGATAACCTTATACCATTCAATGCTTATAAAAGAATAACAAAAAGAATTTAAAAGAAGAATAAAGGAAAATGACAGACATAACAGAGATAATGAATCAGTGGTAAAACATCTATAACTAGCAAACAAGTCATTGAATCCTTGATTGTTTTGTCTTTTAACTTTATGAAAAAAGTGAGCAAAAGGAGGGTTTTTATATACCCATTCTTTTCCAGAAGTTTCTGCTATTAATAAAATCTTGCCTTAGCATGATACATTTATTAAAACTGATAAGCCAATATTGATCAATTATTATTAGCTGCAGTCCATAATTTCTACTAGGGTTTGCTTTTTGTGTTACACATTCTATGGATATTGACAAATATATAATGACACTAATTATTACAATAACATGCCAAATAGTTTCTCTGCCTTAAAAATCACCCCTACTCCACCTAGTCATCCCTCTCTCCTTCTTAGACCTCTGGCACCCATTCATATTTTTACTGCCTTCATAGTTTTGCCTTTTCTAGAGTGTTATGCCATTGAAATTATAAGTCTGTAGACTTTTCAGACTAGCTTCTTTCACATTGCAATATGTATTTATGGCATTTTCATTCATTTATTTTCCTGGCTTAAAAATTCATTTTTTTAGGCTGAATAATATTCCATTATGTGACGTACCATGGTTGGATGCCATCTTAGTTCCTTTCAATATTGACAGTAATGGATACACCTTCTATAAATATCCATGTGCAGTTTTTTGTGTAGATATGAATTTTTACTCATTTGGGTCTCATGCAGGAGAGTATAATTGCTGGGTCACATGGTAAGCATTGTAAGAAACCATCAATTGTCTTCCAAGCAGGCTGTAATATTTGTATTTCCACCAGCAATAAATGAGAGTGGTTTTTGTCTAACATACTCTACAGTATTTGGTGTTGTAAAAGGCTTTCAATTTTAGCCATTCTAATAAATACGTCCATTCTATCTTTTCATAATATCATCAACAGATTTGTTTTTATATCTTATTAATCAGACAATACTAAAATTCTTGGGTAAAATAGATAATCCTTTTATCCATATATTATGCCCAGATCCTAATGTAAATGATGAAAAATATGAAAGCATGTCTGGAAAATGCACCTGAAATTTCCCTTGGTATTTAACTCTGATGTTTAAAAATGTCATTACAAGTAAGATATACATGTACACAGAAATCTTGAGAATTTTTGTGTAAAGCAATGTTTTCTTCTCATCACTAGAGGAACAAAAATATTGACTTTATTCTTATTTTCCATATGTTTCCTATGTTTAAGACCATTGAAGAGCATCCATAATATAACATGTGAATATCTTCAACTCTACTGCTTTTTTGGAGAGTAAAAAAGATAAATGTCTCTATCTCTTCTATGAATATTTACATTCTGAAATATGCTTTTCTTGGGACAAATCACAATTTGCATGCTTTTCCAACGGATTTTTTATGTGATATGCAGATGTTAGGTTAAAGAAAATCTCAGTCTGCAATTTTAAATTTGCCACTGATAAATATGCAAGAATCATTGAGGTATGATATATGTATAAATATTTTTTCTCTTCTAAAGCAAAGTTTTCCTAAGTGCAGGGGATCTTAAAGTCTGTAACATCAAACCTAATAATGAGTTTCTAGATTATAAGATTTTCCACAAATAAAGCATCAAAAGCAAAGTAAACTATGACCTATATTGACTTAATTTATTGTTCTGCCCTAGTTTTTATCAAAAGAAAAAAAAAAACTTATATCTTTTTGTTTTTTAATCTCAGGGTTTTGTCAGTTCTTCTTGAAAAGTACAAACTTACATAAAGATAGCATTTCTATTTTATTATATTCAGAATAATTGATTTTGCAACCTCTGTTACACAAAGATCATTCTTATATTTTTCCTAGACAGCAATCACCACACAGCTATTTATGTCATAAGTGCAACAGGTTAATTCTTAAACTTAGATATCTGGGGAAAAATTTTTTTTTTGTTTTTGAATTTTATTTTGTTTTTAGCAAGCAGTTAGACAATAGATATTGCAATTATTCTTGGATGTTTTATATTAATGTAGTGGTATTTTCTCATTCATATTTATAGATTTTTTTATCATTGAAAAAATAACACATATATGTAATTATACATGTATATATACATACATGCAAGTATTCATCAATGTTACTACATGTCCATATATAAACATATACAAATTTATACATATACAGATATAGACATATTAATCAAAAATAAGATATATGCATAGCTATTCCTTAACTTACATGATTTTAAATGCTATTAAATATAATTCTTTATTTTAGTGAATTGTTTTATTTGCTGAATTAAAGTGTCCAATTGATTAGGAAAAATCTATAATGAGTTTATAGATTCTTTCCTGAAAGGTGAAATCTTGGGTACAAATGAAGAGGAGATATTCCCAAACTGATCAATTTAGTGATTAAGTAAATTGTAAAACTCATTGTTAGGAAAATGGGAACAGTGGAATGTATTTTTAAACTCTTAAAATTAAAGTGCTAAAATATTCAAACTGTTAAACCCAACAACTTCATGCACCACATCCTAGGGTGAAGAAATTGACTCCATCAGACTATAGGAGCCACTTCAGATTACCAAATTAGATATGGACAGGTGTGAGCCTGCCATTCTCCCAGATGGAGGAATTCAGACGCAGAAGGATTAAGGAACTTGTTCAAGGATTCACAGCTGTTCAAGTCAACCATGCCTAGAACCCAGTGTGAATGAGATCTTATCCTAGGGTTTGTTCATAAAGGCTTGACCTGCCTTTTATTTAGTTACATTATATTTTTAATTTTTTATTAGTAGAGTGCTGTACACAATTTGGCACACTCATGTAGGATTTTAGTTAATTACGAAGTCAAGTTTCTATAAAATCAACATTTCTATTACATTCACTTTAGTATTCACAGGAAAAGACTACTGGACTCCCAGATTCATTTATCTATTTAAGTACAAATTGAAAGAGCACTTTTTATTCTTCATACATGAACCCCATGCCATTGCTCTGGTTGCACACTGGGCTCAGAGTTGCCATGTATAATTTCCAGTCTAACCACCAACTTTCGGGTAAACAGGGTGTTTCCATAAGGAGAGGGGCATTTTCTTAACCATGGCCTAGAAACTTGATCCTACAGATCAAAATGTACCTAACCCTATCTGCTTCTTCACATCAGCTTACTGTAATTATAATTACTATATTATAATTTGTTTAATAACTGCCCCTTCTGCTAAATGGACTAACAAGTTTAAAATATTCTTTGTCCAGCAACTGACACAATGCTACTCAACATTAAAAAAGTGAAGTTTATCAGCAGAAGATGACTAGAATTTTTGTGGTATCACTTTCTGTTCCCATGCTTTCCTATTTTACCTCTCTTCAGTCTTTTACCTTTTATTTCAGAGAATTTGTTCATAGAGGGAAGGGAATAGGATAATTAAACTGTATTATTGGGGATTGGCTCTGAGAATCATAAGATTATTTATCAACCACTTAGGTTAGTCTTGTCCTAATTATGTTAGTCTTGCCACTTGCTTCCTGAGAAGAATAAATATGTGGACCAAAGCACAATGGAACACTTTTGTGTACAAAAACTTGAAAATTCTTGGTTTCTGATTACAGTGTAAAACTAACCACAGGTGATATTACTGTTCTTTTACTATCTACTCCACAAATCTTCTAATGATAATCAAGTGTTGATTGTTCTTACTTTTGGACTTGAGAAAAGGTAGTCAGAATATTCACTACAAACCAATTTTGACCCTAACTTTAATGGAATTTTTCTCAACTTAATTCAAAACATACGTGATAATGAACTTAATTAAATAATAGGTTCACTATTCCACTGTGCATATAACACACTGACTTTTGTAACCTTTATTTTATTGTGCAAATAAGTTTGTCAATTTTATCCATGTTACCCTAAGGGATTTGCTATTAACTCTCTTTCTTGTAATTTGGTATTGCTGTCACAATACTGATTTATATCACTAATTGTAAACAATAAAAAAAATTATACCTCAGAAATAGCTAAAAGGATATGTGAAAGAGTTATAAAATTGGTCACTGTCTCTGGATAAGGAAATGAGGTGGAGGGATATGGGGAAGGAGGTTAATTTTTTATTTTTTGTTGTTATACTTTGAAATTTAGCATTTTGAGTATTTGAAAATTCTAGATATAATGTATGTGTATGTCTCTTCTACTAAGGGCACTAATCCCATTCATAGGGGTTCCACCCTCATTGAATTAATTACCCACCAAAGTAGTTCCCACCTGCAAATATAAATATGTTGGGGATTCCAACTTTAAAATAAGAATTTTGAGAAGATACCAACATTCATTTCATAGCAGGCTACCATAACAAAATACCACAGTCTAGGTGGCTTAAATACAGAAATGTACTTCTTATGATTCTGAAGCCAGGGAACTCCAACATCAATGTGTGGTTTTATTCAGAGGTCTCTTTTCTGCAGTCTAGATGGCTGCTCATCTCTCTGTGGGCTCACATGACTGCTTCTTTGTGCACATGGGGGTTAGGGGGAAGACCCTCTGTTGACTCTTCTTGTAAGGACACTAATCCTATCAGAACAGGACCACATTTTATGGACTCATTTAATGTTGAAGCCCATGTAGCCTATTGTTATAAAGAGCCCATACCTGGAATTCTGAATTTTAACAATTACCGTATTCTTTTGCCTAGCAAGAAAAGGGCTAGATAACAGGAATAACTGCCCTTACCACATTTAAAATTTTATTTGTATATAAAAAAGGGAGGATATGTTGCAGCCCATGTAACCTATGGCTAGGAGGAGTGAGAGTTATAAGAAATACCTGTATAGCTCAATAATGGAACACCTGGGTGGATAGGGCATGGAGAGGGATTTAGCTCTCCTAACAAGCATGAGTGCTCGGGAGATGAGAGCAGTGGTGAATTGGCAGTCTCTACACCTGTGGTGTTGGGAGGCACGAGATCAGCCTTATATTAGGCCGGAGGAGCAGGCAGTCGGGGAGCATGTGCATCTACCATGGACTCGCTTACTCTGACTCTGTCTCCTCTCCTACCCGCAGGACGCTAGCACGGCGTCTCTCTACTGAAAATTACCAAGCTCTGCTAAAGACTAAGATATATCTCTTCTAAGAAGACTGCTTTACTCTCTCTGAGACTCACTCTCTTTCTCTCTCTCTCTCCAGTTAAAGTAAATAGCCCTCAGGCACTTAAGAGAAACTGAACCTGAGCAAGGTAAGTTAGCAGTCCATGTCTGGAACCTAGTTAAGCTGGGCCCAAGACCTGGCCAGTCTTGGGCCCTAGCAAGAAGTGTCAAAAGTGACATTTAACAATTTAATTTTAATTATTTCCTTAAAGACCTCATCTCCAAATACAGCCATACTGGAGATTAGGGCTTCAGCATCTGAATTTCAAGATGACACAAATATTCAGTGTTTGTGTACACACAGACATACATATACACAAATATATACATATGTATGTATAATTGCACTTAAAACAATCCTTTTGTCTGTAATATAGTTAGAAACCCACATACGTAGAATTGTATCTTCCAATATAACTCAACAATGATTAACACCCCTTACAAACACTTCAAAGTCACTTTCCTCTGGGGTTATGTACAGTGAAGCTCTCAGCATAAATATTCATCTTGTCATGGAGTAACATACCACAGAAGTAAATTTAAAACTGCCCTTACAAACTGGTTAAGGGGTGCAAGGTGAGAGCTAAAGTAAGGGTCCCCAAATTCTCTGAATTTAGCTAAAATAGTGGTAATTATCAGCCACTGTCCCCTCATTTGCTTGATAATAATCAGTGTTCATTCTGCTTCTTTACCTTGGAGTCATGCATGTTCATCCTTATAGAACATCACCTGTTCAGAACCTAGGGGCAGTTTTGAGGTATCTTCCAGCTTCTGCATTCCCATGACAGACCCGCCCAGACCAAGGAACTAACTGAACTGATCTTGGACTTACCCCTCACCCAAGGAACTGCACTCTAGTGGATCAGCTAACCCACCCAGAGAGTGCCACATACCAAAGGATTAACAGTTCCACCCTGGGCTTTGTGCATGTGGCTCAAGCGGCTAAGGCGCCAGCCACGTACACCTGAACTGGTGGGTTCGAATCCAGCCCGGGCCCGCCAAACAACAATGATGGCTGCAACCAAAAAATGGCCAGGCGTTGAGGCTGGCACCTGTAGTCCCAGCTACTTGGGAGGCAGAGGCAGGAGACTCGCTTGAGCCCAGGAATTGGAGGTTGCTGTGAGCTGTGATGCCACAGCACTCTATCCAGGGCGACAGCTGGAGGTTCTGTCTCAAAAAAAAAAAAAAAAACAGTTCCACCATGAAACTAGCCAATTAGCAGACCCTTATCGCCTAACCCTCTGCCGGTAAACTGCCTGTAAAAACTCTGTCTCCTCAAATCTCAGGAGGCAGATCTGAAACATTTCTCCCATCTTCCCACTTGGTGCTATGTAGAATCAACTCCCTCTCTGCTGTAAACCCTGCTTCTCCGGATACTGGCCTTCTCTTGGGCAGTGGGACAGGTCTACAGAAGTGCCCCAGGGCTGCTCCATTCACCTAGACCGAGGGCCCTCCCTGGTGCCATTCTCACAGGTGGCAAGTTGTTGACCCATGGTGCTTAGACATGTTTACAGTAAAGAAATGGTTTTTGGAATTGGAAGACATCTTCGCTACTCTGCTTTTCTTCCTTGTGAGTGACTGGTGAGTTTTGGTCAGCTTTTCCTATGTCATAGGACGGGTCTTGCCCCTGGAGAATTTGGAGAGTGTGGAGGGGCTAAGTTTGATGTGAAATTTTGGTCTGACTCACCTTGAAAGGCCTTTTGTCCACGTCTGTGTGATTGCAGCTCCCTTTAGAGTACCTACGCTTCTCCTTTGCTTTATCTCAGGGTTACAATTTCAGGACAGCAAAGGGTTCCCACACTGGGGTCACAGGACTGTCTACAGCAACATGAGGAGCTCATGCTCTGAGAATTTGCTGAGATTCACTTCGGGAAGGTTTTGTCTGACACTTCTCAGCAGGGGGGATGTGCCTCATTCATCTCGTGGGGCTGTGTTTGTGCCTCTTGTACGATTTTCTTTTACTTATTTGTATTTATGAAAAGATCAGAACAGAAAAGAACATGTAACAACTTTCTGGCTAGCCTTAAAAATTCTCTTGAAAAAAATCGAAGAACAGATATCTGATTTAAAAGACAGATAAAAATCCTTTGAACACTACTGTGGTGGGAATAAGGGCAGAGGTTAGTTTGCCTCCTAGCCGAATGGTTAAAGCTCTGTTCTTTCATCTCAGCATCCCAGGTTTGATTCTCAGGCAGGGAATGAGCTTGTTCTAGCACGGTATTTGTGGGGCTGTGGGAAGTGTTGTTGATTCTCCTTCCTTCAGCACACAGTTTTTGATTTCCTGTACTCTTTGGGCTTTTAGATATTTCTGTATAAAATTCAGGTGAAAAGCTGAGATCCTAGAAAAAAAGCTAAATGTGGAATGGCTTTGGTTTATGGCTGGGGAAACTCTCCTTTCCTTGAGCCATTTTTTAAACTTTCTGGATCTCATAGAAGCTAGGGTTTTTTGCTGTTGTCATTGTGGGGAGGATTGTTTCTTTGTTTTGTTTTCTTTTGTTTTACCTTTTTTGATGCACCTCTTGCTTCCATTAAATTATAATCTGTGTTAAGACTTATTAATTTCACTTGGAAAGGTACTTTAGTAAAAATATCCAAAAGCAAAAGTGTCAGCTCTCTGTCCCACTAGAGTCAGAAGGTTACGCTCATCCCTCCCTACTCCATCCTCTTTGCTGATTATGCAAACCCGAATGGCACAGCTTAGGAATCTTTTTTTAACCACAGGGCATCAGCCTCTCTGAACTTGTTCTGATTTAAAAGAGAGAAAAAAATCACTGCCCGATCTGCAGATTGTTGTATGCCCAACTAATATCTGTTAAATTTAATTTGTTGGAAGTTGGTTCCAGAACCGAGCTCTCCTAGACCCCACAACACCACACTGACAAGCCAGGTACCTGCCGGGGTGCCCATTACCAGGGCTTCTGGGTACGTTATCGCCTGGATTCTGAAGCCCCACAAACTTGTGCTTAAATTCTCTGAGTTTACGAGAGCACATTTCTGATCTCAGCTGGTAAAAGTTCCAAAGAAACTTGTACTGATTTTGAAATCAGATTAGATCTGGGTCCAGGATTGGATCTGATTATGAACCAATTTAGCAATCCTCCTGCCTCAGCAGCCTGAAGTACTGGGATTACAGCCATGAGTCCACCACTCCTGGTTCTTAATTGGGTATCTTAAAAAACTTCTATGAAAACATAAAAGAGGTAAAGTCTCCATTTTTTTTTGTTTTTATAGAATTTTTTTAAGGACTTAATAAAAATAAATAATAAATAAATAAATAAAACTTCTATGAAAGAAATTTATATCTGTAAAAGAAATTGCTGTTTAGGAGAGTGTCTGATAGCAAAGATTGAGTCACTTAAAACTGTCACAATTGTACTAAATCTATACGACAAGTCTCACCTTTGCTTGGGGTACTTATCCTGGCCATCTCATTTTAACTAGAACTTTACATATGGCTTTTCCCATATATAATGATATATTATTTGGACCTCATGTCTTCAGATCTGTAGTTACAAAATATAAATTATCTGCTCTGTTTTACCTAATTGTCATCTTTTTAGAAGGCAAATTGCTGCTTAACTAATACTTGCTTAATCTTTAATTAAAAGATTAACAGTATGAATAAACATATATGTATATGTATATATTTAAAATATGTCAAATATAAATTCTGCTTCTGTCTGCATGTTTGTTTCTGTATCTATCCATGTCATGTGTATGTGATTTTTCACCACCAAATATGCAAAATAGCTCTATTTAACTGGCTTTGAAAAAAAGCTTAAATTCAAATATTATATTACAAAAACAAGAAAGAACTAGGATGCCTTTTGTTCACGTGGCTTTGGTAATCTTTGATAAATGAAACCAGTTTTAAAATCCTCATTTAAGTTCAGATGTTTTAAGGTTGTAAAACGGCTACTTCTATAATATTTTTAAATTTTGCTAAATTCAACTATGAGCTTATCATCCTAGTTATGAGGCTCTGAATTTTGGGGCCTAGACAGGTGACCAGGATGAGGCCAGGGGACATGTTCTCAGGGCCTTGGCCAACAGCTACAAAACACAATCCAACCCACTTGGCCCTCTCTTCCCAGTTCTAGTTGTCCACTGGCTACTCTTGAAGGAATTTGATTCTGCAGTCATCTTGTTTTGACTTGAACTCTGCACCTGGTAAATATATTAAAGACACAGATAGGCACTGTCCCTTGCAGCCATCTTTGATGCTACATGGTGGCACTGTCCCGTGTAGCCATCTTTGATGCCATATGGTCACGTGAGACCTAGCAGGACCAGGAAAGACATTAGGGATGGTACAAACGTTGTGGTTTCAAAACCCTTTCTAGTAATCTAAAATCTTAATGTCATTTTATGTTAAGTTAAAAAGATAATCACAGGAAGTTTGAGTCATTTATAAGATAAAATATTAAAGCATTAGTTATTAAACATGAGTTTAAGTTTGATACTTTATTTTTGTGAAAGATAGAAACTAAATATAGTTAGATGTGCTAATAAAATTGAAAATCGATAACAGTTCAAAGTTACTTTACTTTCTAGGTTTTTCTAAGTGTTGACAATATGATTATTAAATCTAATTAAAACCACTACATAAGAGAGAAACAATTCTTGTAACAATATAAAATTGTTTTTAAGAGAGAAAGGTTATAAGACATAGAAACATTACTAGTTTTGTTGAAGATAATTTTTTTCTAATTTGTAGGTTTTAAAACTTTTAAATCAAACAAATAAAGGATTATAAAAACTAAATGGATATAAAAGTTAAAAGTAAAAGTTATAAAAGATTTATAAAAATTAATTTAGAGTAAAATTGATTAAAGTTGGGTGATTTGTTCATCAGATTTTCATAAAATTAGCTTTGTTTTTAATACATAAATGGAATGATATAATTTAGTTTTCTCTTTTTGAACAAGGTTTTATCTGATGATAATAGTAATAATAAAAGATTTTTAAACATCTTTCAACTTGTATAGTAGTTCAGTATTATACAATATTACAGAGTATCCAAGTCTTGATTGTTTGGGAATACTTTAGCAGTCTGTATTAGGCGTAATGATTGTTTAGGAAACTGAGTCTTTTCTCTATCAAAGAAGGTTTTTTTTTTTGCTTTCTAAAATCTTCTAATTACCAGTTTGGCCAAGTGAATGACTAATTTTATAGCAAACAGTGATTTTGTTTTGTGAGAAATGTTTTATGACAGACAACTCATGACTTCTTGCTTCTTACATTTTACTAAAAATGTAAAGTTACTAATAAAGAATTGTAGTCGACACATATGAAAAATCATATTGTCTCCTCCCTGGAGAACCCTGACTGACATGTATGAAATAGTGGAGAAAAAGAGAGTCCAAATGTAGGCCTTCAAGAAACAGGCATTTGGGGTAGAAAATAAAGAATGAGGGAGACATTTTGGGACAGAACTGCTATGTCCGGGGAACAGATTCAAAGTGGTAAAAGATATTTTTTAATGTGTTTCATGATCCACTAAGCTGGAGGCATATAGTTATCTTCTTTAATCACCACCACTCTGTTTGAATAATTTGCTGGAATCTAAAAGAAAAAAATGGAATTACTTTCTCTCTCTTTCTCTCCCGCCCTCTCTCCATACACTCACACACACACACACACACACACACACACACACACACACACACACACGCGCGCGCGCGTGCACACACATTATTTTTCACCAGATGCTATTGCTTTTCAAGCACAGTACAAAAAATGGAACGGTCAGGCTAGCAATTGCATTTGAGTGAAAAAAAGAAAACTTGGAAAGTAAACATAAACTTAACAATAACTGCAGTGAACATTAGCCTATGAGTTAATTAATTATTTTTTTGTAATCTTTATTTTTTACTTTTTATTGTTTGGGGTTCATTGAGGGTACAAAGAATTAGGCTAACTTGAATTAATTTAAATATCCATACGGAGTAGAGTCTTCCCTTTGTTCTCAGAGATATAGATATATATTCCTTCTTTTTTACATGAATGGTTCCATTATACAGGCTTTGTGATACTTTGTATTTGTCAATGAATTTAGTTTAGTAATCAGATAATATCAGCTTATAATATGCTTCACTTTTTAATTGCTGCATAATACTTTATTGTGTGTACCTAAATAATTTATTTGCATGATTGCCTATAGATAAACATGAAGACAATTTTTGAGTTTTGCTGTATGACGGAGAGCTGATTGCTTATCCAAATCTGTGTTTTTTCCATCTGCAATATTGATTTATGACTTGGATGTAGGTAAATGCTCAATCTGATACTATGTGTTCAAGACCATCTTGAAAATGTCAGTCACGTTCAGATTAGCTCTCACCAATATAAGCTGAGTTGAATTTATGTCTCTTCCAGGGAAGTACTTTTGTTTTTCTTTCTTTCTTTCTTTCTTTATGTTTTTATTGTTGGGGATTCATTGAGCGTACAAGAAACCATGTTGCACTGCTTGCATTTGTTGGGTAAAGTCCCTCTTACAATCGTGTTTTGCCCCCAAAAGGTGTGACACACACCAAGACTCCACCCACCTCGCTCCTTCCCTCTCTCTGCTCTTCCTTTCCCCACCCCTCCCTCATTAAGGAAGACTCGCTTCTCCATTCTCGCTTTCTGCCTCTGTCAGCAGAGGGTAATGAATGGCTCTGTGTACAGGACCCAGCTCAGTTGTCAGCCCCCACATTTTGCAAATATAACCATCTAAATTCTTTCATTGTCTTTGGTGCCCTGCTACATCTTTCCGAAAAAGATAGCATGGGAGGCAAGTTTTTGAGATTTTTCATTTCTAAGAACTGCAGAATTGTTTCTGTCTTCCAATTTGCATGATATTATAACTCAGTATAAAATTTTAAAAAAGAAAAAAGTAAAAAAAAAAATTAATAGAGGAATAGTTTTGTCAGAAAGTTGAGGATGTTGGCTATCTTGTGTTTTAGTATCCAGAACTGATGTTAATGAATATGAAGTCATGAGGCCCTGATCCAGTGTAATCTGTATATGTAATCTGCAATCTTGTTTTTTTCTTTACTGTTCTCCAGCCTTTGAAAATTTTAAGGTATTCTCTGTATAAGTGATGTTATGAAATATAATGGCATGATTTTCATCTCATAGACAGGCATTTGATAGTCCCCTTTGAACTGTAAACTGGGAAATCATCTTGAATTATTTAGTTAATAAATTCCTCTTTGCCATTTTTTCCCCAGGGGTCTTCTTTAAATGCTGTTCCTCCTGAAGTATTGAGGTATCTCCTACCTCTCTTGTTTGTCTCTGAAAATATTAATAATCACACATTTTTCCTTAAACGTTCCTCTCTATTTTTCTCTAAGTCATTTTTTCCTAATGGTTTCTTTTGGACTCATACTTCCATATTATATTTGTTATTTTTATTGTTTTTATTATTAAATCATAACTGTGTACATTAGTGCAATCAAGGGGTGCAATGTGCTGGTTTCATATACAATCTGAACTATTTTCATCAAACTGATTAACATTGCCTTCATGGCATTTTCTTAGTTATTGTATGAAAACATTTGTGTTCTGCATTTAGTAAGGTTCGCCTGTACCCTTCTAAGATGCATATTATATTTGGATTCCTTAACTGGTAATTCACACTTGATGATGATGATTTAGATTGTGCAGCTATTTGTATTTCTGAAATTTTGAGTATGTGGAACTTCTCGAATCTGTGCTTCTATATAGCACAATTCAGAAGGGTATATTATTGAGGCACACCAGGTAGAAATATCTACAGTGATTCTTTTCTTTTCTTTTCTTATCAGGCCAGCTTTCTATAAAAGATAAATTTTGGTTTCTTGCCTAGAATTAGAGGTCAAGATGTCAAATTAGGAAATAAATGTGAGTAGAGAGAAGACGCTCTGTCATTTAGCATCAGTGTGTATAAATTAATTTAAACCTGTGACTTTGGAATGAATACTTTGTCCAAAAATAAACCTCCAGACTTCTGTTCTAACAAGCGAAAGGCGGCATCTAGATGTGAAAAGAGGGTGCCCCGACATCTTGCGTGTTCATTCTGCGTTGTTTTAACTTTCCTAATTGCTCACCCCAGCTTATTGCCCACTTGCTGAGGTCCTTGAGACTGCCATCGTAGGATGCAAATTAGTCTCTATTTGCTCTGCTAAGTCAGTGGTTCTCACCTCTGCGATTCAAGATTGAAAAGTTGTACTGCTTTTGTCTCCTCACATTCTTGATCCTTAAATGTTGCATTTCTTAAAAAATATATATATGCATATATCTTCAATTAGGTTTAGTGAAGCTTCATGAAAAATAGATTAGATATGTATATTTTATCAGAAAACACAATGTAGACATCCTAAGTTTCTAACTACTACTTTGTAGAAATCTGAGACATACACACAAGCTATAGTAAGCACCTGACACATAGTAAGCGCTGAGTATTTTGATATTTACTACAATTCCTCTCTACTAGTGCTTCAATGAAAGAAGAAACTGTGTCAACCTCTTTGTGTAAGCCCTTAGCATCACCTGGAATTTAGGAAGCGATCACAGACTCTATTTACGGAGCTATGTTAAATAAATGGATGAATGGAGAACTGAACATAAAAGTAGAAACAATCATACAAGAATGGGTCCAAGAGACGTCCCGACCCTGAGTTTCACGCTTTAACTGCAGCAATCTTTTATCATTCTCTTGAACCTCAGTTTAGACTGACCCTCTGTAATAGGAAAATGCCCACAAAGGCAGCCATAACTTTGAAAAGGAAAACAATTAGCAGCCAGTGGCTTTATCCACGTCTTCTGAAACTCATGGCTCTTCTCATCTGCTCCATTGGGACCTCCGCTCTCTGTTAGCAATCCAGGAGGCAGACCTTTCCCACTTCCTGCTGTTTCTTGGAGAAAAGAGGAACTTACAATGACAGCACCATTGTCACTGAAGCCTTTGCCTTTTTTTCTTTTTTCCCTTCTATCCAAACTAGGACAGTTTAAGGGAGATGATAAACTATATCACACAAAGGAAAACCGCAACCAGATAAAATTATGAACACCAAAACAAACAGAAAAGGCTGAAATCGCAAGATAGACAGAAAATTGCTCAAAGTGAAAACAAACATTATTTGGAGACCTCCTCTATACAATGTAACAAGGTATCTGTCTCTGACTGTGACACCAGCAAATGTCTGGGGAGAGGAGCAATTTCCTCCTTTTTACTGAACATAAATGGTTGGAGATGTACACTTGGGATATTTTAAATGCTCTATTGCCTTTCAACTTACCAAAACACATATGTTTTTATTTATGCTTAGCTAAGCCAGTAGCCATTGAAAATAGATGTTGGTCACATGAAATGTGTTCTGTGCATCTATACAGCAGTAGGCATTGGCTTCTTGCAGCAGCTGGGGGCGCTGTGGAGCAACACGCTCAGGTCATGTGATTTTTATTGGCGTTTGCACTTCCTTATTAATTGAACTGGTGCCAGTAATACGCATTTTCTTTCCTTCCTTCCTCTTATTTGGTTATAGTTCCAATATGTTTCTTAAGTTTGTTTATCCAATAAGATAATACATATGTAAGTACGATGATGATTATAAAGTTCTTAAAATATCACTAAATATTAAGCCTCAGTGAGTTTGTTTGTTGCCACCTCCCATTCATTGTTAGCTGAGATACGAATATTTCCATACTGTGTCCTCTCCACACCAAATGGAACTCGGTAAGACATTAAGAGGTTGGGTTCTAGGACAGATGGCTCACGCCCAGTGGCATTAGTAACATCTCCTTACACAAGTGGCTTACCAGGGCTCTGTCTGCTTCCTTTGTGTTAAAATGAAGAACTGCCCCCACAAAGCTGATTACACACATGTAAATAACTTAGATCCCCCTCTATAATATGACCTCAACGAAAGTTAGATATTGTTATTCACTTGTTACAAAACACACATCAAATACATAGAGGCTCGAGTCAACAGTTAGAATATGTAGAAGTTTATACTTAAACTCCTATTTAATAGACTTACAATTTCTTATGCTATTGACAACTCTCTTGAAATACAATTTTTGGCTGCCAGGTGATATCTTGAAAATACTAGGTCTCTATTTGGTTTCTATTTCTGCTGTTTGAACAGCATTTTTCCAGAAAGATTTTTTTTCTTGAAATCCTTCAGAATATACAGTATATAGTTATTATGTTCAACATAAAGAAGATGAAAAAATTAGAATGTGAATCAAGGGAACATGATAAAATATGTATAATAAATATTACAAACTATGAGTGAACAGTTCATTAGGAAACAAATTATTTTTCCAGAAAGAAAGAAAAATACATACTTTTTACTTTTTTATTTTGTTTGATTTGGTTAAAACTAATAGAACCGCGTTGTAAATTGATGATATTAATTTGTAAAGCTCTTTTTTACTTAAAATATCAATATTAGTTCCACAATTAAAAACACACATGTTCTTAAGGGAAAGTTTCTTCAGTTTTCAGAATTTCTACTTGAGACTGACCTAAGTTGTATTATGAATCCATAAATTGCTTTCCTATTAAATTTTCCTATGTTTTCTATACTTCATAAATCTAATCCACAGTTATCCATCTTAATGCAACTGGCTTTGGGATTATAGTTCTGTTCCAGTTAAAAACTCCTAATTCATAGTTAATAAACAATATGAATTTTAAGGAATAAGTTCAACTCTCCAAAAATAACTATGTGAGAAAATCTCTATTCCAACACACCAAATATTTTAAGAAAGTCATTTCTCAAGTAACATAATGTCCATTGTATGACTGGCATGGAATATGGTGTTCGGAATTCACAGACTTACAATATGTAGTCTGAGATTGCAACATAAGGAGCATGAAGTTTGGGGAGACAAAATATAGTTAACTAGATGCCTGGTAAGAAATATTTTAAAATCAAGTCAGAGCATATTTTTGATTTGTCCTGGAGTGTGAGCATCTTCTCTTCAATAGGCAAATCTGTGTGAAGTGTTGTCTATGGGAAATGGTGGGGATGGTGGTGACAACTGCAGTGGCACTCTACTCGGTGGTGGTGGAATCCAGCAGTAGTGACTCAGTGTATCCTTTTACTAAAAAAATCCTCATTATACATCCTATTTTGGGTCTGTGAAGCTACAAGATTCTCAAGGCAGTTATTTATTCGTAAGCCACTTATTTTCTTCCATTATATTCTACTTAAGATAACAATAGTCCATATTCTGTTGTGTGGCAACAGATAACATATTCTGTTGTGTGACATCCCAGTTTCTAACTGATATAATATTATGAAATATCAGAGTATATTGAAACAAGATGAAGATTTGAAATTAGCCAAAACTGATGTCTTATTTGTGCTATTTTCTACCTGCAAATGGTATCAGTTTATGTGACACTTTGTGCCTTCTTTTTCTCCATTATCAAATTGAATTTATATTATTAACATTTAGCCTGGAGGGTTATTCTAAAGATTGAAATAACATCAGTGTCCAACACAGTGTCTGAAAAATAGGATTTGATACTGGTAATGAAATAACGATATTCAAACACCCTTTGATCATTTCTCTTTGCATGTAGCCCTTCTTAAATCATGCAAATACCTCCCAGAGGAATTCACTGTGAACTGTGTTCTTGAAATTTATTTGACAACATATATTGCAGTGCAGAATCTAAAGCTTGTTAAAGAAAAATTAAATTATTTGTGTTGTCTGCATTTTTCACACCTTGAGACAACTTGAACTCCCTAAGTATGAATCAGAACTTTGGGCTGGGGGAAAATGTAATCATCTCACTGTTAGAAGGCAGTGCCTTTTATTCAGCTCCTAACTCCATGATGAGAGATTTTCCCTAGGCCTTTCTCTACCTACTCAATACCTCTGCCTCTCTTCTCTTGTTGTCTATAGGGACCTGTGTTCTTTCACTGCCACTACTCCACCACTCACAGAGAAAGGTCTTTCCCAGCTCAGCATCGCCTAGAATTGAGTGAGCAAATCTCTCTTCCTCTGGTATCCATAGAGTAGTCCTGAAAGAACCAAGCTGACTCCATTTTGTTAAAACTAACTCATTTTGTTCCACAGCCTTTCACTAATTCTACCTTGTCCCACAGCCTCTGATTTGCAGCTGCACAACAGTCCCATTAATCTTCTGGACTAAGTTATGTCCATTACCCACCTTTACCAGTGGTAAAGGTGATGTTTAAGGCTCTTTTTAACTCCTTCATTTGTTTTTGACATTGCTCAGATTGTTAGCAGGGAAGAGATATGGGCTTCCTAAGAGGTCGTCTCTGGAACCTAACATCTCAAAAGGAGGCCAAAAAGTTTCTGATTGGTTTTAAGATCCAACCGTACTTTGGTATCAACTTATTGAAAGAAAAAAATAAAAGGAGAAAAGAAAGTTTCAATTGTTCTAACTAAATCTATTCACACTTGATGAGCTGCATTTGGGAGACACCATAGACTCAAAGCTGCTTCTATCACAAAGTGAACATGTCTTTGTTAAACTTACAAAAGATAAGACATGACTAAAAGGTGATTCTCTGTGGATAACATGACATTGAACCTATAGAAATCTCATTATTCATTATTTAACTGGCATTGCATTTTTAATATTCTCAAATAATATGCCATGACAAAAGTAAAGGAATCATATTAACTTTTTATTTATTTATATGTTTTTGAGACAGACTCTCACTTTGTCACACTTGGTAGAGTGCCGTGATGTCACAGCTCACAGCAACCTCAAACTCCTGGGCTCAAGCAATTCTCTTGCCTCACCCTCTCAAGTAGTTGGGACTACAGGCGCCTGCCACAAAATCCAGCTATCTTTAGAAACGGGGGTCTTGCTCTTGCTCAGGCTGGTCGCAAACCTGTGAGCTCAGGCAATCCACCCACCTCAATATCCCAGAGTGCTAGGATTAAGGTGTAAGCCACTGCATCTGGCCCAAATTAAATTTTTGGGTACCTAACTTGTGACAAGTCCTTACCGAGGAAAATGTCATTTCATAGATGGGGAAACTGAGTCTCAGAGGAGAAAAGTAACTAAAGTCATATATCTAGCAGTCAGTGGAATCAGGATTATTCCATGAGGTGTTTGATTACAAAATTTGCTTTTATTAATGGGATATACAAAATTCTTCCAACCCTATAAAATTTTCAACTTAGTTGTATAGATAAGATTTAAAGTTTTAGATACATATGTACAATTTTCAAATTATCTCTGCTCACGAAAAAGCACAATTTTTTAAAATATACATAAATCAGAAGAGCAAGGGTATGAAGTTCAAATTAAAGGAACTCAAATTGGAAAGCATTACAGAATGAGGCCAGTGAGAGATTGAGTTGATAAAAAGGAAGAAAAATCATAAATATCCATATATACATATATATTCACACATATATACATATATACATTCACATTCCTTCTCAAAGGACAGACCCTCCATTAACTTCAGTAGGCAGCTGCTTGAATTGTACCCATTATCTGTATAAATATATAATGTCCCAAGTGTGCAATTATGTTAGCCCACAGTGAAAAATGACTTGGTTTTAAAATCCATGTGCTGGGAACCTGACTGATTCTGAAGTATTTGCATTTGAAAGGATAGAGACTCTTCATTGAAACTGTCAGTAGCTCAATGCAGCCTATTAGTGCGCATATCATACTAAAGAAGGAGCATTATAGCTGAGAATTCGCTCTTTTTCCCCAGCCAAAGAGAGGAGCTTTTCCTATCACAGCTCAATAAGTCTGGGGTTAGTTGGCTGATTGTCCATTCTTCCAAAGCAGAATATCCTCTACATGCACATTTGGGCTTATAAGATATGCTAAGAAGTCCATATCTGAAATACAGTATCAGCTGTCCATTTACTGTTAAATCAATGCAATCATTCAGGGAGCTAAATATACATGTTTATTATTTCATCCCAATTGCATTATCATCATTAAAACCTTCCAAGATCTTTTTTTGTAAGTGCCTAACTATACATAAATTGGTTGTGTGTTTCCTGGGTGAGTAAACAATATAAACAAAATTGCAGACTTTGAAAGTACAGTGAATGACTATATGTCTAAGAGAGAGTATCTGTTTAATTTTATGTCTGATTAGCACATATTTCAATATAATGTTATCATTAATATTTTCAGCAAATGATTTACTACACTTTCAACAGCTGCTGAATTCCTCTAAGCAAATCTAAGTAGTTTAGAGTAATTGGTGGGTCCACACCTATGGTGCATCTTAGAAGGTACAGGAGAAACTTACTAAATGTAGAATATAAATGTCTGAACACAATAACTAAGAAAATGCAATGAAAGCTATATTAACCAGTTTGATGAAAGTATTTCAAATTGTATATAAACCAGCACATGATTGCATTTATGTACACAACCATGATTTAATAAAAGAAAAATAAATTTTAAAAAAGACATTATGCTAACTGTTCCACCCTAAAATAGATTCTATTAATTTTAGGAGGAGAGGACTCCTTTACATGTGACAATCATCTAATGATATAAGGCATGGACAACAAAAATTTTTTAAGTGACACCTGAAGTGAGCTGAAGGAGTTCAGGGAAGAAAGTGTATCACAGCAGATAAATATAAACTTGGAATACTGCATAGACTACATGGGATTTAAGCCACTCCTTGAAGGATTGATAATAATTGAAAGCAAGTTTGAAGAGGAAAATAATGTGTACATCCATTAGGCCCTAGGGAGAAGATCAGATCCTGATTGCACCCTTAAATAGACTTCTAATAAATCAGAGGACTCAATATTGTTAAAATATCCATAGTGCCTAAAGTAATCTACAGATATAATGCAGATGTTATCAAAACCTTAATGCCATTTTTCAAAGAATTTTTAAAAAGTAATTCTAAAATTTATATGGTACCAATAAAGAGCCCGAATAGCCAAAGCAATGCTGACCACAAGCAACACGGGTGGAAGCATCACATTACCTGACTTCAAATTATACTATGAGGCAATAATAACCTAAATAGCATGGCACTGGCATATAGTAGACATATAGATAAATGGGATGGAATGGAGAACTCAGAAATAAAACCATATAGACACCACTAACAGATGTTCAACAAAGATGTTCAACAGATGTTCAACAAAAATATACAGTAGGGAAGGAACACCCTATTCCATAAGTAGTTCTGGGAAAATCTGATAGCCAAATGCGGAAGAATAAATCTGGATCACCATCTCACCATGTGCAAAAATTGATTCAAGTGGGTTAAAGACTGAAACATACGTTAGACCTAAAACCATGGCAGTCCTAGAAGAAAACTCTCATAGACATCCACCTCGTGAAAGAATTTCTGACTAAGACCCCCAAAGCAAAAGCAATAAATTCAAATATAGACAAATGTGACTTAAGTAATTAAAAAGCTCCTTCACAAAAACAGTAAGTACTCAAAAGTGTGAATAGTCAACCTACAGAATGGGAGAAAATATTTGAAAATTATGTATCTGACAAAGAACTAATACCCTAAATCTACAAGTAACTCAAACAATTTAGCAAGAAAAAAAAATTAAAGAAAACATTATAAAGTGGGCAGGTGACATGGATAAGCACTTTTCAAAAGAAGATACACAAATGTCAAAAAAACATTAAAAGGGTTGCAATATCACTAAGTCTCAAAGAAATGCAAATCAAAACCACAATTAGATATTATCTCACTTCAGTCTACTGGCATGATTAAAAAGTCAAAAAACAAAACGTGTTTGTAAAGATGTAGTGAGAAAGGAACACTTATAAACTATTAGTGGGAATGTAAAATAGTAAAGCATCTGTGGAGCTCCACCTGGAGATTTCTCAAAGAACAAAAAGAGAATCTACTATTCAATCCTAAAACCCCACTTCTGGGTATCTATCTACCCAAAGGACAAGAAATCATTGTATCAAAAATATACCTGCAGTAGGTTTATTGTGTCACGATTTACAATTGCAGAGACACCGAATCAACCTGAGTGTGCTCGTCAACCCATGAGTGTGTGTGAGTGTGTGTGTGGTATGAGGTGTGCACGTTTTGGGACTACTTCTCAACCCTAAGAAAGAATAAAAGAATATCATTTTCCCCAACTTGGATGAAACTAGAGGCCATTATCCAAAGTGAAGTAACTTGGGAACAGAAAAATAAATCCTGCACATTCTCACTTTTAATGGGAGCTAAACAGGCTATGCAAGGACTCACAAAGTAGCATAACACTGGGGACTCAAAATGGGTTAGGCTAACAAAGGATGCAGGTAGAAAAATTACCTCTGAGGTATTATGTGCACTATTCATGTGAGGGATGCAATACAGTAGGTAGCACTGCCTTCCGGGAACTCTGAATTCTAACAAAAGGTGATAGATTATTTACATGGATAGATAGATACACACATATGGAGATATGTGAAACAATAACCCAATAAGTGCTTTATCACAACAGGGGAAGGTGCTTCTAAAGGCGTAGGTACTTTATTTTGCTAGAGACACAAGGTGTTTGAACAGATTCTTGAAGAATAAATCCCCAGGAGCAATTCCTATCCTGTGAATCCACTTCAATCATCCACAATCACCTCTGCTTTGGAATGTTGCCCGTGGTATCTGTGCTGAGCCTCCTGAGCCACCTTATAGGCGCTTTTCTAAGAAGACAGGCTCTCCTCAATATATGAAAGTCCAAAATACAGACAAATTCTTCTCCTCAATTCCCTAAGCAAAGCTAACACAAGGCCACACTCTTTTTCACTCTTTCCCAAAGACTTGAGCATGGCAGAGGGAAAGACAAAATAGAAAACAAAAAAACGGAGGTGGTGGCTCTGAGGTTCTCTCGCTGCTTGAGCCGAGAGCGGATTTGCTTGCCACTAAGTGTTTTTCTTTGTAGCTCCAGCAGACAAGTATGTTGCTAAAATGCATCATCCTTCCAGAAGAAATTAACTTTACTCTTCTTTCTCTTACATCCTCGTGCCTATCCTATTTGTCTTTATGTCCAGCTAGCAAGAGTTTAAATTAGTTTATAATCACTCCCTTCAGAGAATAGAGTGGATCCTTTTCAGGGGAGGGTAAGGGAGAACAGCGCAGATGCCAAAGCCACTAGGTTTCCATGTTACCTCTTGTATTTACTAGCTGAGTGACATTTGGGAATTAATTTAACCTCAAATATATCAGTAAAATTGGGTTAAAACCCAACCCAAAACTCCTTTCTCATAGGGTGTCCATGAAAATTAAGTGATAATTATTTGTTAATTATGCCTAGTAAATGATGCTCGATAGATATTAAAAATATCATGACTATTATTATTAAAAGTGAAGCGTGTAGTCAACATCCTCATCTGATGAATAATTACTCTGATATTCATCCTGGGATAGGTATTTAAAAATAATGGTTTAGAATCCACTAACTAAAGGATCTATCTTAGAATAAAGTGTTTCTGTTTCAAATACACACATTAACCCAACTCTGGTAGCTAAAAAGTCCAGTAACTCACAAGTTACCAGGCATTTGCAATGTTGTCTTTGGTCTGCTTTCAATTTGAAGGGTCTTTTCATCAGATTTCTGCTGCACTGGGAATGAGAAGGAAAGCTATAATCTGAGAACACGTGGGAGAATGTAATGTCTTGGTTTACAGTAAGAGCAGAAGGACCCTTTCATTAAAGCAAAATGTTCTCAGAACCTCACAAAATAATTTTTGCCCACTCAGAATTTATTACCCTGAAAGATAATGCCTAATAACAACATGCTACTTTGTAAAGCTTTTAAAGACTTCATATTTTATTAATTAAAAGCACAAGTCCAAAGCTTAATTGTCTCCCCATCTGGAACCAAGATGTCAGATGATGCCCAACCAGAAAGTCATAAATCAAGGCGAGCTGGTTCTCTGTTGATTGCCCTCGCCTGCTTCAAACTTGCACTGAGCCCTTCTCAGGATCCATATTAACAAATTTAAGCTTCCACTTGGCCATCTGTGTCACAAACATTCAAACTATCTGCAAACTTGCAACCCTCCACTGCTTCTCCTTCTAATCAGTCTAAAATGTGATCTCAAATTCTAGTCTGGGGAGAAAACAGGAGCCATTCAAATAGGAAATACCTCACTTTACTAATATGAAAAAATGTAAACTTTCCCAGACCTACATCTGTGGTATTTTTTATTAATACAGTTAAAATAATGCACTTATTATTTTATTTTTGAGGATAATCTCCTCAACTGTGTTTTAGATACCAGCCTATTCTCAGTTCTCTGAGAATTTTATAATATCTGGCAATATAAATAAGGAGATTTTTTTCTTTCTGGTCTTATATAAAAAAATCCTTAACTGGGTTTTTCCTGTGTCTCCTCAACATATTCAAATCTCTTCTGCTATAAAAGAAATCTTAATTCCATCTACTTCGAGCTACCGCCCTTTCTCCGTTCCTCCTCCCACTCAAAGCTTTGCAAAGTTTTGTTAGTATTTATTCTTTCCATTACCACACTCCACGTTTACTCTTCAAGTCATTTTAGTCTCCTAAAGGGATTCACATTGATACCGCCTGTTGTCTCCAAGTGGTTGTAACCACATTAAATAGAAGTTCATGGCTGGGTGTTTTCTAGGCTCCAAAAGGGGTGAATGTTCAAACTTAGCATAACTCTGGTTTCTGATTTTCAGTATAGAGTTCATTTTCCCCACAAGAGCACAGCAAAGCACCTTGTTTTCTCTCTTTTTGGCAGAGAAGGAGTGCTTGTTTGCTTGTGCGTTTATATTTATTCTTTCTCAGTGAACATGGTCTAGCTTTTATAGAAGGATCTTAGTCCCAACTCACCATTTTGCATAGACCAAAGTTTCATCTCTTGGATCCAGCAGAGCTGCTTAACCCCAAAACATTAAAGTTATTTTTAAAAAGTCTATCATAGAGCTGTCATCATTA
This sequence comes from Perodicticus potto, assembly GCA_963574655.1. Classification (NCBI taxonomy): domain Eukaryota; kingdom Metazoa; phylum Chordata; class Mammalia; order Primates; family Lorisidae; genus Perodicticus; species Perodicticus potto. The sequence goes on along the minus strand of CAUYRH010101176.1, from coordinate 1,310 downwards.
GGTTTTGTTGACCATTTAAATTTTAAATATCTTGAATCACTCTTAAGTTTGGCTCCTTTCATCAGTTTTACTTTCCTCTGGGCAAAGTGACATAATTTTGAAAGAAGGCAGTCTTCTTACCCAATTATTTTAGGACATATGTGTCTGTGTGTGTGTGGCTGTCTCTGTGTGTGTGTAACACATAGTCACATAACCTCCTCTTGCTAAAATAAAATACAACCTCCATTTCATTATATATAATGCCAGTTTCATTAATTCTTCTACAATTAATTTTCTGAAGCAGAAAAGGGCCCTTTCGTAACACTTCTCAGAGTTTTAATTTGAAAAGTGTTTCTATATTTATTTAAATTTATTAATGTCAGTGCTAATTTTTATTTATTATTGAACCTCCGATATTTTCTAGCATGCCTGCCATACTTTAAAAGCTCAATAAAAATCTACATTTTGATGGATGTCCCAATTACCCTGATTTGATCATTTACATTAAAATATCACATGGACCCTGAAACGTCTAATTATTACAGGTCAATAAAAATGTTTTTATATAATATTTATGTAATAGGGAGAGTTTTTCTGTTTTACTTCAGATATTTTAAAATGTATTTTTAAGTTTTAAGATAGAGTCTCATTCTGTCACCCTCGGGAGAGTGCCATGGTGTCATCATAGCTCATTAGTTCTTGGACTCAACCAATTCTGTTTGCCTCAGCCTCATGAGTAGCTATAACTGCAGGTGCTGATGACACCTAGCTAAGTTTTTCTATTTTTAGTAAAGACAGGATCTCACTGTTGCTCAGACTGGTCCCGAATTCCTGGGCTCAAGCAATCCTCCCACCTCAGCCTCCCAGAGGGCTGGGATTGTAGGCATGAGCCACTGCACCTGGTCTAGACTATGCTTTTAAAAGAGCAAGTATTAAAATAAACTCAACAAGTGACAGAAACTATACATTTTAGCTTCTCCCTTATTAGGAGCACAGTACATTTAGAAAAAGAGAATCAATCCTTCTGAAGGCCAAGAGAACTCAACCTGGGGGGTGAGGGGGAAGGAGTGGAGCAAAAAATAGAAGGACCAAAGAGGGAAACAAAAAACAGGCAGAACTTGGCTCGGCGCCTGTGGCTCAGCAGGCTAAGGCACCAGCCACGTACACCTGAGTTGAGGTTCGAATCCAGCCCGAGCCCACCAAACAACAATGACAGCTGCAACCAAAAAACATGGCCGGGCATTGTGGTCGGCGCCTGTAGTCCCAGCTACTTGGGAGGCAGAGGCAGGAGACTTGCTTGAGCCCAGGAATTGGAGGTTGCTATGAGCTGT
>CAUYRH010101175.1:0-94081 GCA_963574655.1 Perodicticus potto | reverse complement strand
GGGAAGCTGAGGCAAGAGAATTGCCTAAGCCTGAGAGCTGGAGGTTGCTGTGAGCTGTGACGTCACAGCACTCTACCAAGGCCAACAAAGTGAGACTCTGTCTCTAATAAAAAAAAATACAATGGCAAACAAAATATTTTTATAAAGTATATTACCATTCCAAATCATATTGGTTTGCTCTTAAAAGAGAAAATGAGAGTGGATATTATGTAGGGATCCAGTTAGCTCTATCATGGGTAGAAACATGTGAACATGATTATTTAAATGAATTATTTGATTCTTATGTTATTCAGGACATGTTCATATTGATAAGGATAAGTAAAACAGTAAAGATGCTCATATTGGCTAAGAATTTATTTTTTTTTCCTAGCTGGCCATATTTGTGATTATTCCTCTAAATCAACTTTGATTCTTGCTCCCTTCTCTAAGTGTTTACTGGTTAAGTGGACTGCAAAAATGATTTAAAACCTGAATTTGACTTATTTGTAGACCTATCTGAAGATGTTGATTTCAGAAATATAAGTCTAATGAGCTACATAACAACTTAATTAACAGAGAAAATAATAAATTTATGTTCTTAATATTCTAAAAATTAGAGCATTAGCATGAGACACTCAACCCAACCCTATTTGCGGTTACTTATCGTAGAGACCTATCTATGTAAGTTCCAAAAGCATCTTAAAGTTTTAACACCTTTATCCTTTTGTGTGTTTGCGTGGTTAATTACTGACGGTAAAAGAACTGAGTTTTTCTTTTATTTACTAAGTTTCTAAAGTTAAGCTCTGTTAGAGTGTTAATAAGGAATATAGTGATTACCTTCCATTGCCTTCTTCCCTGTCCTGCACTATTTGAAAATGAACTAAATGTAATTCTTTTTTATTTTAAATTAATTCTTTATTCAGCCAATTTCCCAGTACAAGAGCTTTACAGTTTGCAGCATGCTTTCTGATGAAGTATTTCGCATAATATCTCACTTTATTTTCACAACCATCATGCAAAGTAGGCAATTTGAAATTTTTATCCCTGTTTTATAGGTAACTGGGACTCTGAGGGTGAATTAAATTGCTCAAGGCTCTTGATTTGCAAATAACAAAATTAGGACTAAATTTTAAAATTCACTCTAATTATTGTCCCTCTTACCTATCTGCAAAAGATAAACTATTTTCATTTAAAATTATTATTTTTTATCTTGCTGTAGGCAATGTAAAGGAAAAAGACAATTCTTCCATGTTGCTTTTCCTCTTTTCCCTGCTATTCACTTTCATACCCTTCCTTTTTTTTTTTTTTCCTTTCCAGGACAATTTGTTTTGCAGCGTTCTTTAATTAAAGCCCATTCTTCACCCATTGTTGTTAAGAGCAGAAATTAAATATCAAAACTTGCTTTGTAATTGTGGATTCATTCCTGCAGGGAGGTTCAATGACAGGAATAAAATTTCAATTAAGCAATTACCTAAGAGTGCTGCAGAAAGCCTTGAGTGCAACTAATCCTTCCCATGATTTTTGCAGCCCTCGTTGGCCATATGCTGAATTTCCATTTTTATGGCTTTCTCTCGGGCGGAAATCTTCAGATACTGACATGCGTGTAATGGAAGAGTACCACATGAGGCCCAGTTTTGTACTTGACCAAGCCCACTTGCTTCAATGTCTGTGACAAGAGCAGAATGAGGACCAGCAAGAGGCCCTGCATTCTCAATGCCTCCTCAAAGCCTGGCTGTTTCTGGTTTTGTGATAATACGGAGATGGCCCCCTTCTTACTGTGCAAGCCTAGCTCACATGTAGATTAGTCTTTTGACATCGAGCCTGGCCCTTTGCTCTTATTGTTAGTGCTTGTAAACCAAACCCTGCACAAAACACAGACACTCCTACTTCCAACTGAGAAGACCGACTTAGGAAAGCCAAAGAGAAGAGAAACATTAAAGCCCATGAGAGTCAGGTCCCCTTCAAGATGCCAATCAAGTCAAGCTTGATCTTGTTTTCCTGCCTTTTAACTAACAGAATTCAGTTTCCATCAAGTTACCAAGCACAAATTATCACTATAGGAATACTCAAGGCACTTAGCATCAAACACCACATGTCTACCCACTGGAATTAATTTAGAGTAACTATGTTATCTATGGATATTTCTTACTTTTCTTTTTTCAAGTGACTTCTCCCAGGATTATTAAGTATACATTTAAAAATGGTAACAGCTTTAAAGGTGTACATAAAAGTATAATACGAATATAATATGATACTACATCATTACCTTTGCCGTATGACTTAAATTTGTTTACGTATTGTAACTATTGTTTTAAATTTCAAATGTTGATTTTCTATGCAACTGATGCTATTTGAGTAAAAATGCTGAAAGTTTTATTAAAAATATTCAGTGTTTTCATTTTTCCCTCTGTACACATATTACTGATAATATTATTAAGAAACCGAAGCAATACTGCTCTTTTCTATTATTCTTTTATAAAAAGGGATCTAGGATTCTGAATCAGGAGCACTCAGGAGGATTTATTTTTACACATTTATACCATTGGAAATATAGTGCATAACTTAAAACGAAGTTATAAAGAAGATTACAGATAGTCCTTGACTTTAAAGAAACATAAAAAATAAAGAAGTCATTAACTGAATCCTCATCAGTCTTTATCTCTAATATTTGAGCCTGCCAGAGCAAACATTGACCACATTCCCCTTTGCAAGCATGGGGTTTTGATGGCTCCCTGTCGGGCCAAGCCCACACACTCTACTGTTGCATTCTAAACCTGGATCATCTGACTTTTGCCTTACTTAACCTCTCCACTCCCATTTTCTCACTCAAAGTTTCATTTACAACATTTTGCAGCAATTTCCTGAATAGTTTTAGCATCAGAACTATTTTGTTTTCTAAATTCTGCCAGCCCACAAGGATCATCCACTGTTATGGATTGAATTACATTTCTTGAAAAGGACATATTGAAGCCATAACCCCCAGCACTCCAGAATGCAACCTTATTTGAAAATAGGATCATTATAGACATAATTAGTTAAGATGAGATTGTACTAGAGCAAAGTTGGCCCTTAATCCAGTTTGATTAGTGTTTTTATAGAAAGCCACATGAAGGCACAAACACACATGGAGAATGCCTTACAAAGGTTGAGATAAAGATCAATGAGATACATGTCCAAGAATTATCAATGGTCATCAAAAGCCGGGAAGGTGGCATGGAATAGAGTCTTCCTCAGAGGACTCAGAAGGAATCAACCCTGCTCACATCTTAATTTGAACTTCTAGCCCACAGTAATGTGAGAGAATAGATTTATGGTGTTTTAAATCATCAATTTTGTAGTACTTTGTTATTGCAACCTTACAAGGCCAACATATTTTCCATCTCCAGTGTGGGAATGTAGCTGTTCTCTGGAGCAAAGTTGGAATGCATTTGTTATTTTCTCTGTTTCCTCCCTGAAGGAACCATTGCCTCATTTTTCAGGTACTCTGGTGCCTACCTCACATCCGGTCAGCCTACTTTTTGATTCTAGCTAGTGTGGTGGCTACCAGCTGTCCACAGATAGACCTTAACAGGACCTCACGTCAAATGCTGCTTTTCTGTCTAGCCTTCTCTGCCTTCACCAAATGGAATTCTACAGACTGTTGAGACTACTCAGCCATATTGACCCATGCATATACCTGAAAGAGCAAAGGAGTTACAACCCAAGGAAATACTGGTAGGATGGGAGCTAATGGATACATACTCCTCTGTAGCATGCTGTAGAAGAGCAATTCAAAGGCCCATTCTACACAGTTGCTAGCAAGTTCCCAGCAGGCCTGCTCCCTAATGGCCCACAGGGAGCTAGATCATCAATAGAGCTTTGTATTGGTTTTCCCTTCTTCCCTTGGTTTCTTGGTTTCTTCCTTTCTTTCCTTCCTTCCCTTCCCTGTCCCTCCCTCCCATCTCTCTGTCTCTCTTTCTTCCACTTCTCTATTCTCTGGAATTACTTTCTGAGATAATCCAGCCTCAAGTTCTGCACTGAGGCTGGGGGCTAAGAAAGGTAAAACATTATCTTACTTTATATTGTGGTCCTAATGTGTTTAAATCTCTATCCAACAAAGTCTGCTTCATGTTGTAGTTATTAGGGCCTGTATCTGCATCTACTGAAGTAGAAGATTTTGTGAAGTCCTGGAGATATTGCTGGTGTGGCTGCCTCAATTGTGGGATATGTTTAGTGGCCTGGCTTCATTTGTTAGAGCTCAGCACTCTCAAATTTCTATAAACACAGGGCCCTAAAATGCCAAAAATCTCAAAGCAAATAATAATCATAAATTATAAATCTTTAGATGAAGTCTGACAATTGAGTTCCCAAACTTGCCCCTGTGAGCTTACTTTGACAGCACTGTAAAAACAACTTGGCAAGGTTTCATAACCTTGGTATATCAGTGTTTCATAGCTGTGTTCATGCTGACGTGTGGGAGTGTCTTCCTGAGTGCATTCATTATTGTTGTTGCATGATTTTGTGTGCCATCACAAGCATGTTGGAGCTTGAATTAGTGCAATGAACAAACATTCATAAATTTATTGTTAAATTTGTCAAGAGTAGAAGTAATATCAGGCACAAGTTAGTCCAAGTTTATGGGGATAATGCCTTAAAGAAAATGGCAGTGTAGAAATGGGTTAAATGTTTTTTTGAGGGGAGAGAAAGTATGACTGATGAAGAGAGGTCAGTGCAGCTAGTAACCAGCAGAAGATGATAAAAAACATTGCAGAAATTTTGTCAAATTGTGTAGCAAAATTGTCAGATAACTGTGAGAAGCATAAAAGACCAAGTAAACATCAATAGGGAAACAGTTAGGAAAACCTTAACTGAAAATATTAACCTGAGAAACATGTGTACAAAAATTGTCCTCTAAGAGCTTATCAATGAACAAAAGCAAAGGAAAGTCAAAGTTTTCCAAGACCTTTTGGAGAGGCAAGACAATGTTTTGGGCTATATTATCACTGGTGATGAAACCCAAGTGTACCAATATGACCATTAAACAAAGCATCGAAGTGCACAATGGAAGTCAGGAATTCTCCATGACCAAAAAAGTTTTGTCAGTCCAAATCAAGAGTCAAAATGATATTGCTAACTGTTTTTGATATAAGAGAGATTATTCAATATAATTTTGTACCAAGTGGACAGTTAACCAAGTTTACTATTTGGAAGTGCTGAAAAGGTTGCATGAAAGAGTTAGACAAAAATGAACTAAAATTTTCAGCAAGAACTCATGACTCTTGCATCACAACAATGCACCAGATCACACAGCACTATCTGTAATGGAGTTTTTAGCCAGTAAATAAATAATTGTATTGAAACATCCTCCCTACTCACCTGATCTGGACACAGTGACTTTTTTCTTTACCCAAAGATAATGGAAATATTGAAAGGAAGACAATCAGGATGACATTCAGGAGATCAGGAGTAATCCTATGGCAGCTGTGATGGCCATTCCCAAGAAAGAATTCCAAATTGCTTTGAAGGGTGGACTAGGTGCTGGAATCTGTGCACAACTTCCCAAGGGGGGTAATTTGAAGGTGGCAGTAAATGACACTCATCAAGGACATACGGAGCACTTTTTCTAGCATTAGTTCATGAACTTAATTGTACTAAGTGTGTAAATATTTAAAAGTAATAACCGATCCAATAAAATATTAAATAAAGTATATACCAGTGGTTCTCAACATTTCTAATGCTGCAGCCCTTTAATATAGTCCCTGAGGGTGGTGACCCACAGGTTGAGAACCGCTGGTATATACCCTTTTTCTACCTGGAGTAATTTATCTTCCTAATGACCTAGAATGCCAGGTTGAATTAGACTTCTCAGATTTTTTTGAGACCTACCACAGAACATAGGACACAAAGCGGCAACACCTGATGTGAGAGAGGCAACTCCCTTTTTTTGGGTATCCCATCAAAATGCCACTTTGTCATGTACTGTGGAAATAAGTGTACTCTCCATCCAGGTTACTTCTCCTTTGGTCTGAGGATATGCACATGATTCAGGCTGCCATTTGGAGGACGGAGAATGAAAAACAAAAAAGTCAAGAGCCCTTGTAGATGAAATCTAAGGTCCTGGGATTTGGTCATCATCTAGAAGGAGCTCTGTGAACTCTAGGTAGAAATGTCACAAAAAGTTTTCAAGAGATTGCACAGTAGGGAAGGTTTATTCCACAAAGAATTTATTGCCAGACTAAAAAAGGTGATAACAAAAGTCCTAAAGAGTTAGGGCATATGAACAAAACTCAGGAAGCAAGTTTTGTCTACTATCAAATGGTCCTTGAAGATAGGGGACAAAGCTTGTTGTTAGGTAAAATGGAAGAAAATCATATAGTGCTTTGGGAAGCACTGAAATGTTACTCATTGCCATGGTTCTACTTGGTCCTTTCATTATTTGGATTAAAGAAAAAAAGGACAACTCCTGCAGTGGATGAGAGAGGGGCTTATTAGCTTCTTTCTTTTCCTATTATCCCCCAGCATCTTTCTTAAGTTCAGTTACATCACCTTCTACAGAGAGATTATCTGTATCCAATTTTCAGAGTAATTTTAATGAGACTTGGTTCCTTCTGTTTAGGAATGATTATCATTATTTTTTCTTGACCTGTGGCGGACTAAGTTAACTTAAGCATTTTCCCAATATGTGGTGCTACATACGTTGGCAAAGTATGACCATTTTAAAAAAAGGTATAGTTGAATACAAAGGGAAGAATGTGAGATTTCTAAACCACTTGTTTTGGCCTGCATGTGGTGTCATAGTCTGACTAAACACTTTGTAATTTTTACCATGTTCTGAGGTGAAATGATTATCCATTTTTATCCAGTAATTAATATAGCAACTACTCAACTAGAATGGAATTATGCACAGTTACTAACATGCATTTCTTATTGTAATCAATTATTGTTTTTAAAAAAGATGAAAATATAAAGGAACAAATGCATAGAATAAGCAAAGAAAAATTTTCCAGTAATTCATCATCGAGGTTTACAGAATAATTATACACAAACACAATCATTAAAAAACGATACTGAAAAATGTTAAACTCACAGGAAAATTGTTGAGAAAGATGTCAAATATTCCATGATAGTGTAAATTCTTAAATCATTTTTATTTAGACAAATTCACTCTCTCTATAGCTGCTCACATTTCCTCCAAGGAAAGACTAATTAAAAACTATTTGAAGAATTACTTGGGATAGCAATGTTTAACAGCACCAGAGCAACTCAGCTTAGAAGTTCCAACTGGTGTAAAAGCAGAACTGGCAAAATTGATCCATCATTTTTCTATTGTCAAATCTTTATGAAGACAATTATTGATATAAATTTTCATATTTTTTTCATTTTTCTAATTTAAAATTAAAATTTAAAAAATTTTGATGTTATGAAAATGAATAATTCCATCTCTGTAGTTGCTGGCTATAGAGTCCTTCACCAATTTTTCTATACAAATACAAATACTTTTACACTTCATAATTATAAAAATATTGTTATTTTCATAGAAAGATGTCACACAATGCATAATGTTACGAAATTTTACTTTTTCATTTAACAATAATCTTGAACACTTTTTTTCCTGCTGCTACATTTAGCTTTATCTTTTATGTTTAGTGGTTTTACACCACTTCACTAAATAGGTCTATCATGATTTTCCCCCAGTATAGAAATTTGAGTTTCTATTTATCCACACAAAACAAAAATGAATACCTTCGTACATTTATATGGGCATATCTTGAAATTTATTTATGTAGGAAAAATATCTAGCAGTGTCCTATATCAAAAGATATGATAACTTTAGATTTAATGAATCCCTCCAAAGTATTCTTTAATGAATATTTCCCTGAATATAACTAAAGCAGTAGAAACTTTCTTTTCCTGTTGGTTAGAAATTTTGATTTTACTTATTTAAATTGTATAAACTGATATGGGCCTATCTAATAATAAGCCTTCCCACTCAAGGATATGATATTTCTCACCGTTCATTTAGGCTGCGTTCCATGTGCTTTCGGCAAGTTTTAGCTATAGAACTCTTACATACAAATTTGCATAATATAATACCATCTCCATTCGCAGAATACTGTCATTAACTACTAAACTCTAAAATGTTGATTTATATTTTGTTTCAAACTTTGTTTCTATGTTTTGCTTATCATCTGAGTTTTTTCTGAAAATTAATATATTAATGTCATTTCTCTGAGGATAATCAAGTCTCTCATGTTTACTCTTGTGTTCTCAGCACAAAAGATGATGTTTGGTACATATCAAGGGCTCAGTCCATTTTCATTAAATATTGAATAAACTGATGAAAGCCATTTACTCTCATTTATGAATAAAGAAAACTAAGACATTAAATGTCTTAAAAGGAGGTTGTCCATATTTCTCACTGACGTATCACAATTTCTTTTCATCACACTGCACATGTTTATGTGAAACCTATCTCAAGGAGATTATAAAGTAAACTTTATTTTTTAGTAGTGGACAGAGAAGCATCTAGCTCATTGAATGCCTGTTTCTTTCATTGTCACCTTCCTCTTTCCCCTCCAATTGTCCTCTGCCTTCTGTACACAAATGCAACTAAACAAGCTGAAATAGGAAGTCGTGCAAAGATTTGTTTAAAAAGCAAAGCATTTCAATAAAAGATTTTTCTGAAGTACGAATGTAAGTACAATTTTTATGAACCCCCGCTACTAAAACTCAGATAATGTTATTCATGTTGCAATTTGAAAGTGAAGCAGGAGGAAAATCAGACTGACTCTGCCCCTGCTCAAATCACCCCCCTGGGAGTGAGGGGAGCATTCCGAGAATGAGAAATGGGAAATTCGTGACTCTTCTTGGCTAACAGTTTAGTCTAGAGCGAACAGCAATCATGATTTTCCAATAACAGCCTGTCATGAAACCAAGGTAAATTTCAATTCAAAATAATGCTTTTATTATATTAACAATGGTTTGTTTTGCATGAGACACAGTTTACTGAATGGATGATATTTGTCACTGAAAACAGCTTTTTATACACATGGTTAAGAGTTGGTTAGTTAGAGCTCACCACTCGGGGCTAACATGGAACTATAACATACGGCCCATAACTGAGTCTAATGGGAGGTAGAATGTATCAAGTCCTTTGGCAAAAAACCCATCACCTTCTAATTGAAGAAACAAATACATAGGTTTAGTTGACCTTCAAACAATGTGGGTTTGGACTTCCTGGATCTATCATACATGGAATTTTGCCAACCAAATGCCAGATCTAAAACCTGAGTAAAAGGAGAGATGACTTTTCCTATATGCGAGTTCTGCAGAGTTGTCTGGGAAGCTTGAGTATGCTAGTATATGTGAGCGTTCTGGAACCAACCCCCTTCATACAGAAGCACCACTGCATAAAGTTTGCCCCTACTGGCTTTTCACTCTCCTCTTTCGTTCCTGCCATGTGTGTTTGAGTATGGAAGAAATTGGAAAATTAAACTATGGATCAAATAGCCTACTTGGGATTTAAATGACAGTGGCTGCAAGATATATAAACTGGCAAGTCTTAATGTTCTGACAGAGCAGTAAGCAATAGTCTGAATTGTGGGAATTAAGACTCTTCCGTGAGTGCTCACTCTTATAGATAACCCCCCACACCCGTGTATTTGGCAATGCCTGGAGAAAGTTTTGGTTGTCACCATGGGTACAGTACAGAACAGTTACTATCAGCATCTACTGGGCTGATAAACATCCCACAATCACAGGATGATCCTTCCACTCCCAGAAGACATAATTATCCAGCCCAAAATGTCAACAATGTTGCTATTAGAAAACTCATGCTAGATGAATGAACAAAATATCAATGTTTCTTTGTAATATCACTTATAATTCAGGGTGAGTTGACGAAGGAAAAGATAAAATTATGAAGACTTCAGTGGCAATTGCAACAACAGCAAAAATAAAGAAATGGGACTTAATTAAGCTAAAAAGTTTCTGCCTAGCTAAGGACACAACAATTACAGCAAATAGACAACCTTCAGAATGGGAACAGTTATTTGCAGAATATTAATCTGACAAAGCATCTATAGAGAACTCAAATTAATCAACAAAAAGGAGCAAATAATCCCATCTATCACTGGGCCAGAGACATCAAGAATCTTTTCTGATGAAGACAGATAGTTAACAAATGTACGAAAAAATGCTCATTGTCCCTAATATCAGAGGAATGCAAGTCAAAACCACGCTCAGATATCACCTAACTCCAGTAAGAATAGCCTACATCACCAAGTCCCAAAGCTACAGGTGTTGGCGTGGATGTGGAGAGAGGGGAACACTTTTACACTGTTGGTGGGACTGCAAACTCATAGAGCCTCTTTGGAAAGAAGTGTGGACAACCCTCAAACAACTCAAAATAGACCTTCAATTTGACCCTGCAATCCCATTACTAAGCATCTACCCAGAAAGAAAAAAAAAACATTTTGTCGTAATGACATTTGCACTAGATTGTTTATCGCAGCTCAATTTACAATTGCCGAGATGTGGAAACAATCTAAATGCTGATCAACTGGGAATAAACTAATAAACTGGGGTATATCTACATGGAATACCATTCAGCCACAAAAAAGATGGAGACTTTAAATCTTTTGTATTAACCTAGATGGAGTTGAAACATATTCTTCTTAGTAAAATATCACAAGAGTGGAAGAGCAAGTATCCAATGTACGCAATACTAACTTGAAGCCAGTAGAAATTCTAATACACAGCCACGTAAGAGAAAAACTCAATTCAATTCAAGATGGGAAGGGGAGAAAGAGGATGAGGCCAGAGGGGATGAGGGGGATTGGTGCGCTCCCACTTAATTGGCACAATGTAAGGATATATGGTACACCTTCTGGGTGCCGGACACAACAGCAACAGGGACTCTACCTAACAATTGCAAACATTTCGACCTAGGTGTTTGTACCCTCACATTAATCTGAAATTAAAAAAAGGAAAATTTAAAAAAGATTTGAAACAAATGTTGACTGTTTAAAATGATTCCTTTAAATTTTTTGAAATAACATTTATAATGAATGGTAAATTAATGTTGCATAAATAATTTCTGTGAATGGTAACTATTCAGAATTATTAATTTGGAGAGTTTTGAACAAAATTTTGTATCTAAGTGTCAGAAAAATTATGTATCTCCCTCTTCATTCAGACTCTTTGGCTAAAGTTCCATTGGACACCTCATGGCAAATTTCCAGAATAGTAGATTTAGCTCCTTAGAATATGTGAAGGTGAATAAATTCCTTTGACACGTGTGTATTCTAAACAGACTGGGCCCTGAAATTTGTTTCCAAGAAACTTTCTATAACATGTTGTCCCAGCTGATTTTTACTACGTAAAATGTTATGATTCCAGCTTTACGTATTGTAGATAAAAGCAACCTGTTTTCCCTGGTCACAGCTGTCTGGATCAGAGACAGAGCATTAATCACAGGCATGGTATAGCCAAAATATTAAAGGTGACAGTTCACACGATAAGCTTAGTAGTGGTGGGTTTATGTTTCCATCTTAATGAAAAGTTCATGATTTTTATTTTATTTCAGAACATGGCATTGTGAGTTAGATTTCATAATTTAATGAGCTGAGCTGATTTCATGTACTTTTGATAGACTATTTTATTTCTTACTCCAAATGTTTCCCTCCCAGCACTTTATTTTCATGCTGAAATGCAGGCAGAACAGGAGGAGGGGGGAGAACAATTCCTGAGAAGCCTGGTGAGAGCCCTGCCCAGCAGAAGACCCTTCATGAACGCAATGGGAGCAACTAATTCAATCAAATTTCTTTTTGTAAGAACGATAAACTCTCAGGAAAGGGAATGTTTCTTAGTCTTACAGAATTATCTTTGGCTCTGATAAGCTATTTCTCTGCTAGATTCCTTTTTGATCTTAAAAACTGCCACATTCTTTCGGAATTAAATAATACATTTGCTGGGTGCAGTGGCTCATGCCTGTAATCCCAGCACCCTGGAAGGCCAAGGCAGGTGGATTGCCTGAGCTCACAGGTTTGAGACCAGCCTGAGCCAGAGCAAGATCTTGTCTCTAAAAAAATAGCTGGGCATTGTGACAAGCACCTATAGTCCCCGCTGCTTGGGAGGCTGAGCCAAGAGAATCTCTTGAGCTGAATAGTCTGAGGTTGCTATGAGCTATGATTCTATAGCACTTTACCAAGGGCGACAAAGTGAGACTTTGTCTCAAACATGAATAAATACATAATAAATATATAAATAATAAAATTCTTAAAGTTTGTTTGGAGGTTTTCTTTTCACTTTTCTACACATCTCTTCTTGAGCACTATTCCTATTGCTTTCTTATTAGATGTATATTTATGCTAAAAATGGTTGTACTATATTCATCTTCTTTTTTTTTTTTTTTTGTCTTTTTGGCACTTTTCTTCATTATGTAGTGAAATGAAAATTGAAGGAATAAGAATTGTATGGTTTTATCTGCTGCAGTGAAAAAAGTATACGCATTTAAATTGGTCTTTAGGAAAAAAGTAATTTAAAGAATAGCATTTGGTGGGATCTCACCTACAGTACACAGGCAAGGGTATATTTCAAAATAACTAAGAGTAAATTTTAAATGTCTTACCACAAAAAACAAGTAAGTGAGGTGATGTATATGTGTTAATCAGTTTGATTTAAGCATTCCATGTTGTGTATCAAATCATCACATTGTACTCCATAAATGTAGACAGTTTTAATAAAAAATTAAGTAAAAAAATTGTGATGACAAAATAGACATATTTGTATTGATTCATTACAAGATGCTGTGTTCCTATTAAAATATAATTTTAGTAATCTTTATATGCACTACTTTTTGAAGAAAAAATATATTTTTGACTTTGGTTTGGCATCATAGTACCAAAAAAGCTGAATTTTAAGGCAGCTATGACAGGCCAAGTATTATTCATCTGAGAATTAAAATTACATATTTTAAAAGTGATGATTCAAATGGATTGGGGCTTTTGTTTAGATTCTACCTGTGCAACTGGCACTCATATCACTGGACTACACATTTAGTTTGAGTCTAGTATGCTTTTTATTCAGAGGAAGCGCAGAGCACACATCACCCTTAGTGCGCCCACATAACTCATTTATCTAACTTAGTCTTTTTAAGTGTACTTTCGCATGTTATCAAACATGAGAAAAAAGTGTCTTACTTCTCAAAACTCTCAGGAAAAGAAAATCTTGCTTTTTAATCGGAGAAGCAAAATTGGTTAAAGAGTTGAGTAGTAAATGAATTCACTTGAGCAGGAGATTCTCTGATCCTATTCTAAGCTCAATGCCCAGAGAGTCAACTTGCCCATCTAGCTATGCAGCCAGTCAAAACCTTACGTCTAGAAGCTCCAGAGTATAGGCTAGGAGGTATTTTGTGTATGGTGTTTTGGAAAGGGATACTGTCTGCTCCCAGAAAAAATCAGGGTATTGAAAATATACCATTAAAATGCAAAGGGTTTACAGGCACCGCTGTTAATATAACATCAACTCTCTACTTTCCCTTACTTTAATTTCTTTCTCTGATGATTCTTTTGCTCTTTTTCTTTTTTGTTCTTTTAGTCAATTTATCTACTTTAGGTAGGTATGTCAGTCTTTCTAAAAAGGGTCCTCTTTTTGTCATATTTACATATCTCAATTTAGAAACTGGACACGCAGAATGAAGATTGGTGAATTAACTTTAATTCATCTAAGGGAAGGGCTTGCACATGTCTAGACACCATTCGATCATTCACACACTCATTTGATCAAATACTTAACAGTTAATTTTTGAGTAAGTGTCATATATGTCAAAACCTTCTGCTAAATGCTCTATCACAATGGCCAATATGGTAGGCATGATATGTGCACTCATGGAGTGTACAGCCCCTGACAGAGACTTGGACTCAGTATCAAGTGACTGCAGAGACACATATATGGACTAAAAATTCAGGGGACCTAATTCAAAGTGGCAGTTCAGGGAATGTTGTTCTGATGAAATGCCTTTCTGCTGAGAACTGAGGATGGAGGATGAACAGTTGTCCAAGCTGAGAAAGTGGAGGTGAGCATTTGAAGCAAAAACAAAGCCTGACATGGTCAAAGAGAAAAAGAGCTTAGTGCCCAGAAGACTCCACAAGGCCAAAAGCTGTGGCGTAGTGAGCAGGGAAGGAAAGTCCTGGTGTCAAGGCCACAGGGAAACTGGGGTCAGATTATAATGAACCTGGAAGACCAGGTTTGAGAGTTTACGATGTGTATCGTGAAGTTACCCTAACCTGTGATTTTTTTTCCCACTGGCCATCTAAATCGCACTGGCTACAAAACGGAGCCCAAACAATTTTATATGCTCGTGAAAACCCTTTCATTTAGTGATCTTTTTCTACAACCCAGAGGCTAATATTTTTAAACAAGCACTAGATGCAATTTCTCCTGTAGTTAGACTATGCACACCAATAAATTATTAGGTTCAGTTTTGAATTATTTGTTCTTCTGAGATGTCGTTATTTGTCCTTTCTATTATGTTTATATATAAGAATAAACAGGGTATGGTTAATTATGTTTTGACAATAAGAAAAGGTTGTTGAAACAAATTCTTCTTCTGTTTGTTATTGTAACACAAAGTAGTACATTTTCTGGCAAAAGGATAGTAAATCATTAATGAAACAAAAGTAGATATTATAAGAATAGCAATTAGAAGCAATATTTATTCTGAAATGTCCTCTGAGTTTTAAAATACTAGTTCTTCAGGATTATAAAATATTTGAGAGGGGTTGTTTTTGGTTTGGTTTGATTGTTTAAAATATGAATTAAAGTTAATATTTTGGGGTTGTAAGATGCAGAAATTTTAGTTTGCTAGTTTTCATTTCATTTTATCTTCTCCGGGTACCATGACAGATGTATATTAACTTCGTCACATCTAGATAAGATGTATTATGATCTATATATAGAAAGTAAATATCATACCCTTTTAAATTAAAGCATAATAGCCACGCAGTCTTAGCAGTGAGAGAAATTATAGCAAATTGGTGAAAACTTAACAATGAAAAGGCTATCACATTAGTTTAACAAATTATTTAATCATAGCTTAAATAATGTGAGCTAAATAGGCCAAAATATAATCTTTTGGATGTTAATTCTGAACTCATTCTAGTCAAGTCCCTGAGGAAACCAGGATAAGGACATTAGGTCTGCTGTTAATAGATGTGTGACCCTTGGAAAGTTATCAAGTCTCTAGGTTATGAATGACTTCATCTGTAAAATAGAGATAATATTGATATTTTTTTCTATGAGAATTCAGATTCTTTTCATTATTGAGTTACAGAACGGTATGGACCTAAGTAAGAGGCAATATCAGATGGAGTGTTGTCCTGAGAAATGGACACTACAGGCTTCTCTGAGACCTACCACCTTGCAAAGAGGCATAACGGAGAGGAAACACGTATTCAACTTGAAATCATGATGGCAGTTTATATTCAACATCTCCTGGTTTCCCAAAACAAGCCAAATAGAGACCGTATCAGAGAAGAGGGGTTGAATGCCCAGACATTCTACCATAACCAAACTGGTAGACTCCAGTCTTTCTTCCAATTTGCCATCACATTTCTAGATGTTCCTGGCTGAGAGTAGAGGGCTCAATATTTGTTGACTGTATAATTAACAAAACATAACACCTTCCCTAGAGCTTACTGTAACTTTGATCTTCCTTGAAGGTGGCAAATGTATAGTTTTTAAAATGTTATGACATATGAAAAAATATCCTGGGACTTTCAATAGATTAAGTAAAAATATAAATGACATGTAAAGCTGTTTCTGGGAATTGATGTGGAAAACAAACAATGTCACAATGATAGGATGGGTGGTGCTCTGGGGGTGGAAAGAGAGGAGCAGGCACAGAAAGCAAAAGCTCTTAGTGTGCATAATAATGAGGTTATTTAAACGAATGAAAAGGCACCATATGAAGTGAGATATGTAACTCATATATGTATTTCCTTCCAGATTATTGCAACTGTTTGTAAGAACCCTGACCAATGAAAATGGATGCTGGCCACTCTGCGGTACTGATGTATACTGTCTGAATAACAAGCATGAATCTGGGATGATCCTTAATAGTATCCTGAGAAAAAGAGAAATTACTCATATAAAGTGCCTTTTCATCTTACACTGGTCAGGTATAAAAAGGTCATCTTGTTCCCTAGAGCTCTTTACCCTGCCAGATGAATAAGAAATAGATGTCATGAATAATCAAGACTGAAGCCACTTAGGACTGTATCTGTGTATTATTAGTCACTCATTCATTATGTATGAACTGAAATGCATTTTCAAAATCATACCGATGAAAATAATGGAGCCCAACAATGAAGAATTTGAATAAGAAATTAAAATGTCATCTACAAAATGTTTGATAGCAAAATCAACCTAATGGAATTATGTATTTTGGTAGATAATTGTAACATCCTGAAAAAACGTACTGTTTTTTTCTTTTAAAGTAAAATTTTCAAGACCTTCCAAGTCTAGCCACATAACTTGACTTTGAGGGGACAATTGTGAAAATGTCATTCTGTCCGTTCTCTGAAGCATGATTTACTAATGAATTAAATAAATAACAAAACATGCAATAAAATATAACCTTCCCTGCAGCTTACTAGCCCTTCAGTCTTCTTTGAAGGTGGCAAATTTATAAATTTATTTTCTCAACATTCTGGAGTCTGAAAGTTCAAGATCAAGGTGCCAGTGGATTCAGTGTCTGCTGTGTGGCTCTCAGATGGTGCCTTCTTCCTTTGTCCCCACACAGTGTGGAAACAAACACACTCCTTCGGGCCTGTTTTATAGGCACACAGAACCTGTTCATGAAGGCGCAGCCTAATCACTTCCGTAAAGGGCTATACCTCCTAACATCATCACCTTGAGGGCTAGAATTTCAATGTTTGAGCTTTACGGGGACATAGAGCAAAGTCCCACTAGATGCTCCTTAGAATCACTGTTCATTCCAAGAGCTGCTACCAATCCCAAGGAAGCTTCAAGGCCACTGCTCTTACAGCAGATCTAAACCTTTGTGCTTTCTGATCAAATCCCAGAAAGCATTTAATGCCAATTCTTAATGAGAGGAATGGGGACAAAAGCAATGAAGTGATAAAAACAAAAGTCATTTCACATTGGGCTTTGTTCTCTCAAATTCTTTGATCATTTATTATAGTTTTGCTCTCAGGAATGAGTTTGCTTAATTGGAAATGATTCGCATGCTAGGATCGTGCTCTGTTTTCCAAAGGCTTGCTTTTAAGCTTACTCTCAAATACATGATGCCTGGGGTTAGAAGCCTAAGTGAAGAACAAACACTTTTGGCTTGGTGTGCCTTTGTATTTGACTTACTGCTTCATATAGGCAATCGATATCCATAGTTAAGTCTTAGAAAATCCTTACTTTAACATATGGTCTAGGCAGAGAATTCATGACTAAGACTTCAAAAGCATAGGCAACAAAAACAAAAATAGGTAAGTAAGACTTAATCTACAAAATTTGTGCACAGCCAAAAAAAAAAAAAAAATCAACAGTGTAAACTGTAAACCTGTACAAAGGGAGAAAATAATTGCAAACTACACATCTGACGGAAGACTAATATCCAAATTTATAGGGAACTCAAAAAACTCTACAATAAAAATAACAAAACCCAAAGAATCCCTTTAAAAGTGGACAAAGGATCCGGATAGACTTTTTTCAGAAGAAGATACACAAATGGTCAAAAAATCATATGAAAAAATGTTCAACATCAGTAATCATCAGAGAAATGCAAATTAAAATTGCAATGGGGTCACTAGTCTGCATGGCTATTATTAAAAACATAAAAGATAACAGATGTTGGTGAGGATGTGTAGAAAGGGAAACTCCTATACAAGGTTGATAGGAATGTAAATGAGTGAAACCTCTACGGATAACAGTGTGGAGTTTTCTCAAACAACTAAAAATAGAACAACCAGATGTTCCAGCAATCCCATTACAGAGTATCTGTTTAAAGGAAAAGAAATCAATATATAAACAAGATATCTGCACTTATATGCTTACTGTGATACTATTCACAATAGCAAATATATGGAATCAACCTTAGTGTTCATCAGCAGAGGATGGTATAAAGAAGATATATATATTTACATATAATGGACTACTAATCATTGGTAAAAAACAGGAAAATCATGCCTTTTATAGCAACATGAATGAAACCGAAGGCCATTATCTTAAGTAAAACAACTCAGAATGAGGTGTGGAAATACCATATGTTCTCAGTTATAGGTGGGAACTGCATACGCATGGCAGCAGAGTGTTAAACAATGAACAATGGAGGCTCTGAGAGGTGGAGGTGGTGGGAAGGGGTGAATGATGGAAGTTGTTTAGTGGGTACAATGTGCATTGCTCTAGTGATATATGGGCTGAAGGCTCTGACTTCACAGTGCAATACATCAATGTGGAAAATTACCCTCATACCCCCTGAATATATACAAATAAAAAAATAAATTTACAAAACTATATCTTAATCTTCTCCTTTAACTCAATTGTAGGGCTTAAAGTTCAGCCAATGGAATTACCAACTTTGGTAATCTTGTATGTGTGAGTGTTTGTGTACTTGAGCATGGTTGTCCTAGACTGTTTTTTATAGGTGTTATTAATCATGGCTGTAGTTGTAAATTATTGAGATAATTTAGTAGCGAGAGGACAGAATTTGTACATTGTGTACCACACTTACACAGAATTTTAAAAAACAGTGTTCATTTAGTTGACCATTTTGGGGGCCATTTGAGACATTGTCCCCTTCTGCCTTATGAGGTTTTATTTACAAAGTTAGTCTCCAACCAAAATTAATCATTTCTTTCTCTTTTCTCCTAAAAGCATTTTCTTGTACTTGTAGTATTTATTATCTGACTTGTCTTTCCATTATTTGTTTATATGCCATTCTCAGCCCCACAGAGGAAATTGCTTGATGGTAATGCTACTTTAGCAATGTTATAGATCACGTAGGAAGAACTCAACAATTTTAAGTTGAATAATTTTTGATAAGACAACCTACTGAGAATAGATTCCTTACAATTTAAAAATGTATATAAAAAGGGAGCTCATTAAAAACCCATGGTCAATAATAAAAATATTCATAGTTTTAATTCATGAATATTTCTATATTCATTCTCTGTACCTCACCCTGTGGGAGGCTCTAAGGAAAGAGGGATATATATATAAAATGTATCAGACTGACCGGATGCTAATAGAGAAAATGAATAACAAAAAGTAGAAAAACTGAGAGGTGCTAAAAGTTTTGTCTTGAGTTCAGGTTAGGTAGGTAAGAATAATTCCCCTTGGTGATATGAAGTGTCAAGCCAGCCTTCTCACGAGGAAGTTTGGATTGGGTCCTGAGGGAAGGCCAGGAGGTTGAAAAAGATTTTTGCTAAGTAAACAAGGGAGTGAGGCCCTTACAGGGTTCTATTATAAATGGACATAAGCAAATCCTAGGGGAATGAATGAGTAATCCAGTTCATGAGCTTGAGTAAGGGATGCCTATGGATGGTAGTGTGATTTTCTGGATGAGGAGAGTCTTGACCAATGTGGAGCCATGTGGGTTTTATTGTACAGGCTGCAGTGGTTTTCAGATGAAGGAGTAGTGAGGTGGCCCATCATAGATAAAGGTTGAAAAAACAAATGATAACCAGTGAGGAGGCTATTGTGAGAGAGGAAGGCAGTGGCAACGGGCCATGGGGACGATGGAGCCGTGAGGCGGTTCAGTGTCAAAACTGGCAGATGGGAAAATGCTTGGATCTCAGTGGTTAGGATAGAGTCAAAGGCAATTCAGCACTTTCCGCCTAGAGCAACTGGGCAGGATTAGCTCCTCCAGAAGGACTCTGGATATCTCAACCTTTCTCTTTGCAGAGTGGGACCGAATAATTAGGCATTGATGAGTTTGGTGCATGGCATTCAGATTCCTATGAGACATTGTAATGTTAATGAAAACCTGTTTTTTAGTCCAGTCAAGCAAAACTTATCTCTTTACCACCTCCTCTTCTTAAACATCTCTCTTCTCATGCCCTCTAATTTTGAAACAGCTGCCATTTGTACAATGGATCCTTTCCTGTGTCCAGAATGGATGGGGTGGGAGTAATGTCTTCCCAGGATGGGCCACTGGGAGTCACTGCCTCAGACTATTAAAGTGAAACAGAAAAGAAAAGTAGAATGTCTAAAACTGAGATTATGTAAATGTGGGACTAGTGATTGTGCCATCCTGCTTGTGTGCCAGAGTACAAAAAGCTAGTCACCAATGTGAGACAAGGCATAGGAGATACTGACAGAGGGAGACAGGTGAGAGATGAGAAAGAATATTGCCTGATTTCCATCAGGATGTTAGCCTCCTATAGTGGCCACATGTTCTATTCCTTAGGCTCCCTAATCTTCTCCAGTAATCACCCCAATGAGCCTCCCTTTCTCCCTTTGATTTTGCCTAAGCTAGCTTGAGTCCATTTTTGTTGTTGTTGTTTTTTTTTTGTTTTTTGAGATAGTGTCTCACTTTATTTCCCTTGGTAGAGTGCCGTGGTGTCATAGCTCATAGTAACCTCAACTCTTGAGCTCAAGGGATCCTCTTGCCTCAGCCTCACGAGTAGCTGTGACTACAGCACCTTCCACCCCAGGACACCTGGCTAGTTTTTCTGTTTTGAGCAGAGACAGGGTTTTGCTCTTGCTTAGCCTCCTGAGCTCAAGCAATCCTACCTGCCTCCACCTCCCCTCTAGAGTGCTAGAATTACAGGCATGAGCCAACATGCCCAGCCTGTTGTTGGGTTTCTAAACAAAATTGGTCTTAAACCGGATCTGAATTGAGATGTTCACTATGCAAAGGTAAATATTCAGAACATAATACGAACACGTAAGTATAAATTTAGACATCATTGATACAGATTTGGGAGCTGAAGGCTTAGGAGTCAATGTGGATGCTCAAGAAGAGCCGATAGAAAGAAAAGAATAGGCCTGAGAACAGAACTTTGGCCACCACGAATTATAATGGAAGACACAAAGAGGGAGAGATGTGTGAAATAGGTTGATAAACGCCATAAAGGAAAAAGGAATTTCAAATATGAGGTGTGGATAACTCCACTGAATATTGCAAAGAGGTCACACAGGATGAAGAATAGTAAGAAGCTATTGAACTAAGCAGACATGATTATTGTTCACTTTTGTTAGAAGTAAACAGTTTCAACAGAACAAGAAGGATGTTGCCTAAAAATAGAGATAAATAATTAACAAAGAGATGCTAGCAGCAGCTTCTCTGGACGTGTGAAGGGATGGAAAGGAGAGAAAGAAACAAGAGTCAGAAGACGCAATTGTGTTCAATCTGACAAGTGTTTAGTTCTTAGTGTGTGCTAGGAGCTAAACAAAGCGAAATTCCAAGGCAGATGGAGCTCCTGCCTGCAAGAATTCACAGTCTAGTGGAGGAGCTTCATACATAAAGAAGGGTGATGAGACAGACAGGACTGGAAACAAACACCTGTAACTCCTCAACAGCAATGTAGTCATGCTTTACTTGAAGTCTAAAAAAATACCAATTTTGTTTTCCTGCACATTGCCCTCACACACTCATATAGGAGCACGAATACACACACACATCAAACACATATAGTCCAAGTTGAAACTGGTTTGTTTAAAAACAATCAACCCAATCAACAGTGTAACCATGCGCTGGGATGTGTAAACCAGCTAACTACCCACACCAGTTCTAATCCACGATAGGAAAATCTACCCAGGGCCCTGAGTGATTACCTGGACCTTAAGAGTGAATTCCTTCTCTTATATGACAGCTGAAGAATGTGAGGACTGGGTAGCCTCAGACAGCCTTTTCTCGGATACAATGGGGTGACTGCGTTTGTAGAAAGAGAAAGCAACGTTCAATTGAATCATAGCAGTATCATTCATTGTTGTTTGTTTATTTCTTAAACAGAATAAGAACTATATGTATACATTTTTTCCCACTGAAGGGTAAATATTGCCAATTACTACACTCTACTTTCCACAAATGGAAGACTGTAGCATTTTTAAAGGCACAACTCTAAATGTCTACTTTCTGATGAAAGAATGCCAGGCATAAAATTCTTCAGAGGAGAGCCTCCTGTTTACGAGTTACCCATATTCTGTTCATAGATATTGACGAATAGCATCTCACTAGCCACAATTTTATCATGTGGCCAGAATTTCTGACCTTAGCAGCTTCAAACATTCCTTCTCCACACAAATCTGCCAGCAGCTTGTGATGGTTGATCAGCCTTGACACATTCTTATTCGTAATTTTTTTCCTAAGGTTATTGTACGCTGGAGATCCTATTCTTCATTCTTTTACTGTTGTGGTAGAGGGCAAGGAAATGTATTTTAGAGAGAGGCACTGGAATGAGAAATTGCAGTTGGTCCTAAAATGATTACTACATAGAAAGTATGTTTTCTTGGCTTGGCACCTGTAGCACAGTGGTTATGGCGCTGGCTACATACACCCAGGCTGGCAGGTTCGAACACAGCCCAGGCCTGCTAAACAACAATGACAACTGCAACAACAAAACAGCCAGGCATTGTGGAGGGCACCTGTAGTCCCAGCTACTTGGGAGGCTGAGGTAAGGGAAACCCTTAAGCCCAAGAGTTTGAGTTTGCTGTGAGCTGTGATGCCACGGCACTCTACCCAGGGTGACGTAATGAAACTCTGTCTCAAAAAAAAAAAAAAGTATATTTTCTTAATTTTGATGGGCTGGACTCTGATGAGATCGGTCCATTAGCTTATACCGTAATGCTTTGAGTCTGTTTGCCTGGTTGTTTTCATTAGGATTTAAAAGCAGAATTGCCAAAAATACCTCAAACTTTACTCTCAATTACCTACCTCAGATCTCTTTCTCTGCAGTCAAGTTACCCCAGCTTGGCCCCTATTCCCTTCTATTCAGTTATTCAGGCGCACATCTAAGTGTATCCTTAATTCAATTTCTGTCCTCAAACCCACTCAACACATATGTCCTATTCTTGTAGTCCTTCTGTCCGCAACGTACCACAAATCCGTCTGCTTTGCTCCAGCCCCGCTGCGACCACCGTTCATCAAGCTCTGTCTTCTCTTATCTGCGATCCCGCACTAGCTCTCTCAGCATTAGTGCCGCTACTACTGAAGACTACAGGTCATTCTCCACACTGTCATGATCTTACCACGTGTGAGTCAGAGCCCATGAGAACTATGAGTGAAACCTTCTAGAATCTTAGAACAAAAATCCAAACTTCTCCCTCCAGCATGCAAGACGGTTTGGTGAGTGCTCGCCCGCACGCCTTCCCATTCTCCCTCTCTCTCTCCACGCTCCAGCCAAACCGGACCATTTTCAACTCTTCAGACCTGCAGTCTTGTTTCTCCATCAGGGTTTCTGTCCTTGCAGTTCTTTCTGCTTGGAACAGGCTTAATTAAGAGTATTGAGAGTTTAATTATGGTCATGAAAGAGAATTTAGGTTTCATTCAAGAAAACTGTATTTTAGTGTGGATCACGCAAGCCAAAGATTCCTACACCATTTGGTCACGAGGGAGAGGATGTTAGTGACAACGTATGGTTCATGTGGCAGAACCGACAAGACCAAATTTAGTGACATTGATCACACTCATGTTTGCTGTGGGTCAGGAATTTTACAAGGTGCAATGGAGATGCCTTTGCTTTATGCCTGGGTTTTCACCTAGGAAGGCTCAAGGCCTGAAGATGACTTGAATGTTAAAGATCAAAATCACCTGATGGCTCCTCACTCCCACGCTTGGTTGTTGGTGCTGAAGGATGGACGCTCAGCTGGACTTCTCAGGTGATTGCTTGGACTTCCTCACAGTGTGGTAACCACATTACACCAGGGAGCATCTCAGTAGAACCATGTAGAAGGCATCTTAGCCTTTAAAAAAAAATCTAGCCACAGAAGTCATATAACATTTCCTCTGTACTTTCAAGCCTGCTCAGATTTAAGGGAAATAAATGTAGATCTCATCTATTAATGAGAGGATTCCCAAGGCTGCATGGTGGGAAGAGCACGGGGATGGAGACAGTGCTGCCACACACATGTTACCTTGAATTATGGTGGATGAAAGCAACACAGCAGTCTGCAAACAGCCACAGGCGTCCGCGTCAGAGATGGGAAGCTGAGCATGATAGATCACCAGTGTCACCCAGAAGACAAACTTTCATGCTGTTGAATATTTTGTATCGATCATTTTAAAAGCCATGACACTTTGAAAAAAACAAAATGCTTAATTTTAATGGAACAGGGTGATTTCACATAGAAAGGACAATTTTTAATGATGCAATTTAAGTTATAATTTATCATATTGCCAGATAATGCTTGTGGTAGCTTATATTAAACAAATGAAAAGACTACAAAACACCCTATAAATGATCAAAAGGAGTTAAAAAATCAATAGGAAACTCTTTTAGAGCTTGCCAAACTGGACAATGCCTCTCTTCTCTAGGCTAGGATGTACTTTGAGTTTTTAATTACTATGAGACGAAAATTTGAGGACGAGCCATGAAAGCCAAACAAATAATTTTATCCACACCCTATTTCTCATCAAACACAATACCTGGTTTGTTTAGAGACATTTTTCCCATTGTTTTCACACATCTGCCAAAACATAAGGAACCTCAACTCTTCATTCCTTCACACAGTTGTTCCTGGCCTTGATTAAGGATATGAAGCTGAAAATAGATGTACATAATTTCTAGGTGAGAAAATATATTCTTAATTATGTATATGTTTCATTTGATTTATAGATTAATTGATTGGCTAAACACTAATTGAAAAATAAAATATTACAGTAATGTTATAACATTTGGGGGAAAGGAAAGATTAAATGTTCTGGCAAAGATGCACAGAATAGGTGTACACACATTCCCATGCTAGGAAGATAGCTCTAATAATAAGGATATAACTAAGCAGTTATTTCATTAAGGAAATTTGAGTTTGCAAAGCATGTAACTCTATCGCTGTTCCTAATTTATTGAGGTGAGAAATTTAGGTTTTAGTGAGTAACACTTTTTCTTTCATCATATTTGTTTTAACTGTCATTGGGTACTTAAAATTCAGTCTTGAAAATGTTGATTATTTGGCTCTTGCAATTCAAAACTCAACTTGAAATATATAATCCAGTGTTTAGACTTTTGCAATAGTTTTCTCTGTAAAGGATTCTTTTTATTTTATTAGTTACTTAGCAAAAGACTATTCATCCCTCAAGATCTAGCTCAAATATTTTCTGTTTCCATAACACTAAGGTCTGTTACGACACTCAGCTATATTTCACTCTATTTATAGTTTAACTTGAGTTTCTTCATGCCTCACGAACCACGGGTACAAATAAGGTCACATACTTGATAATGACCAAAATTGCTTTAATGTTGCCACAACTTGCTCAAGTAGTAACTCAGTGCCCTGGGCATTGCCTGTTGAATGTTTCTAGAAGACGGTGTTGCTCCGTGTATACCTACACACTGGCTCTACAAGTGATGCCCACCAACTCCCAGCAGGCCGACTCTGGGTACTGCTGTGTTCCCTGGGAATGTACCATCTCCCGCTGAGCACGGTGCTATCTGCTATTGCTATGATAGCCTTAAGTTGCTACTCTAGACAGTACTAAAGTGCACCATACTGAGTTTTCATGTTTCCAAGAACAGGGAAGTGCTGATGAAAATATTTAACATTGTATATAAAACCAGCACATTGTACCCATGATTGCATTAATGTACACAGCTATGATTTAGTAAAAAAAAAAAAACTAAAAAAAAAAAAGTGGGAAGAAATCTTGTCATCACCATCTGTGTTATGGTTTCTCCCCGTGGATATGAGCAGCTCTGCTTGCATTCCTACACCTCGGTGGTGTTTCATGAAAATGTCTATGGGGGCCTCACTGGGCTCAGATTACCTTCTATGGGGGTTATTAATGTCTACATTCTCTTGTCTTCCCCCCAAAATGCCCAGTCTTTTCCTTTCAGATGAAACAAGACACAAACATGCTCTCACATTGCTTACACTCTGCAGTCATGTTCCAAACTATTATTCATCTTTCCAACCCGGGCCGTAGACTTAGCCAAAGTCAGACTTTACTGAATCTCGTGGGCTGGAGGAACAGTGCCTTCACCACTTCCTTAGACATTTTCAGCTTCTAAAGTTTGTGACACGGGAGGACAAAAACCAATACTGTTTTTTCTCTGCTTGAAAGTAGAGCTAAAAAATAAAATTTCACAAACTCATGGGCCAATGGCTTAACTTTGAAGATAAGCAAATGATAACACCTGCTAATAACTGAGGATTGTATTCAGCTTGCAAGCTTGCAAGTTAACTCAGCACAGCATTACAAAAATTAGCAGAAGTCACACAAGACTCTTAGATCAGAAACAAAACAAATCATTACTCACAACACATCATGAAACATGAGCTTCCTGTTTAGCCAACCTCCCCCTTGTTCCACTGGAGCAATGTGTTACATCATAGCTGAGAAGCTTGAAGCTGAAGGAATCCTAACATTTTGTAATGAGTTGTGAAAGCAATTCACTCAATTTTGGCCAGCATAATGCATTATTTTTATTACACTGAACAGTAAATATACCTTTAATATGCTGTGTGGGTAGACCCTATCTCTAACTTTTAAGGCTTCACACTGTACAAATGTCCTTGAAAAGATAATCTTCAAGACTCAAGGAAGATCACAGGATCTAATTGTCTTCTAAAGACAGAATTAAAGTGACCAAACAAGTCAATATCAAGACCTGAATGCAGAGGCCAGACACAGTGGCTCACTCCCATAATCCCAGCACTCTGGGAGACCAAGGTGGATGGATCATTTGAGCTTGGGAGTTCAAGACCAGCCTGAGCAAGAGCGAGTCTCCAGCTCTGAAAATAGCTGAGTGTTGTGGCAGGTGTCTGTAAGTCCCAGCTACTCAGGAGGTTGACAAGAGAGTCATTTGAGCCCAAGAGTTTGAGGTTGGTGTGAGCTGTGACACCAAGACACTCTACCAAGGGTGATAAAGTGACACCTTGTCTCAAAAAAAAAAAAAAACCTGAACTCATTTGGTATATGATCTAGTAATTTCTTCAAATGAAATAGGAATAGGAAAAGAATGGCATAATATTAGTTTAGTTTCATTGATTAACATTGCTAAGATCAAGTAAGTTCTTTCCAATTATATATTACAAGTTGCACTAATGTTATCACTGTCATTATCCATAACCTATAATAAACATTATAATACTAATTGTGTGCATTTAAATCCCTATTTCAACCTTTGAAGGGCTGTGTCATGTATATGTATGTATTAGAAAGAAGTTGTCAGAACAAAACAATAATTCATTAATTAAGGAGGTCATATTTTATAAAATAAGGTCTGGAAAAAGTTCACCAAAATTAAATAGTTAATGTTGTTGTGAAAAACACACTCTTTTTAGGCATTCTATCCAGACTGCTATTATGTGTGGCCTTAGTATCTTATTGTAAATGATGAAAAAATATAGATAGATATTGTCACCGGGAGTCCTTCACTGTTAACTTATTGTATGTCCCAATGTGAGGAATTATTTTATTTTAGAATAATTCTATCCTTTCCCTTAAACCTTACTCTTCCAGACACCTTCCAGAGTCACTCTCTGGAAAGTCACTTTTTTTTTTAATTGCAATTTTTGCCCACCACTGCTGGCATATGGGGCTGGCCCCCTACTCCTTGAGCCACAGGTGCCACCCCAAAGTCACTCTTTATGAAATCCAAATGATAGATTAAAAAATTAGTACAAGTTAACAAGTATTTGAACATGTTTTAGAAAGACCCAGAACTGAAAATGAAGAATTTGGGGATCAATTCCCAGGATCCAACAGATAAACAAAGGGACAAAACAGGCATTTATCCATTTTTCGTACATAAATTTTACTTAATTTTTTTTTTTTTTGAGACAGAGCCTCAAGCTGTCACCCTGAATAGAGTGCTGTGACATCTCAGCTCACAGCAAACTCCAATTCCTGGGCTCAAGCTAGTCTCTTGCCTCCACCTCCCAAGTAGCTGGGACCACAGGCATCCACCACAACGCCCGGCCATTTTTTGGTTGCAGCTGTCATTGTTGTTTGGTGGGCCCAGGCTGGATTCGAACCTGCCAGCTCGGGTGTATGGGGCTGGTGCCTTAGCCACTTGAGCCACAGGCGCTGAGACAATTGTACTTAATTTTAACTAAAGAATTTGTAAAGATTAAAGGCTAGGAATTGATGAACACATCAATTACATCAAAGAATGGAATTAACAAAATTCAAATGGTAGGATTCTCTACAGAACTTGGTAAATTTTCTTTTAATCAGTAATTTGCAAGAATTGGAGAAAAGGAAAAGAATGAGAGAGATAAAAGAAGAAAGAGAAAAGACAGACTTATAAGACATATTGCAATTATTGATCCTTGTTTGAATTTCAAAAAAAAAACCTGAGAATTTAAAGTTTTGATGAACCAATTGGAAAATTTGATAGAAATAACAAATTAATACCATTGTAAGGGTATAATTATGAAATTGTGCTTAGGTTTACAAGTCATTTTTTTCAGAGATACAGACAGAAATGTTTACAGGGGAAATGAAGGTGATCTGAAATTTGCTTCAAAATAATATAATCTACCATTAGCTGCCTGATTAACTATAAATATCTCAGACTCCCTCCCGCTTTTTGTATCTACTCATTCTGAAGGCAGTGAAGAAAGGAACATAAGGCTTTTCATAACCTTGGACAAAAACCCATGGCTTCCCTCATGGCTTCATTTGTGGCTGATAATTCCCCTCTTTCCAGATTTTTTTTTTTTTTGAGACAGAGTCTCAAGTTGTCACCCTGGATAGCGTGCCGTGGCATCACAGCTCACAGCAACCTCCAACTCATGGGCTCAAGCGATCCTTTTGCCTCAGTTTTTCTATTTTTAGTAGAGACAGGGTCTCACTTTTTGCTCAGGCTGGTCTCGAACTCGTGAGCTCAAGCAATCCACTTGCCTTGGCCTCGCAGAGTGCTAGGATTACAGGCATGAGTCACCGCACCAAGCCCCCTCTAGATTTTTTTTTTTTTTTTGAGACAGAGCCTTAAGCTGTTGCCCTGGGTAGAGTGCCATGGCATCACAGCTCACAGCAACCTCCAACTTGTGGGCTCAAGCTATTCTCCTGCCTCCGCCTCTCAAGTAGCTGGGACTATAGGCACCCACCACAACGCCTAGGCTACTTTTTGGTTGCAGCCATCATTGTTGTTTGGCGGGCCCGGGCTGGATTCGAACCTGCCAGCTCAGGTGTATGTGGCTGGCGCCTTAGCCACTTGAGTCACCGGCGCCGCCACCCTGCTATATTTTTGTTGAATTAAATTACTGTAATTCAGTGATATAATCTAGACATCACTGTCTTTTCTGACGAATATGTCAGGCTCATGTTAACATAACTAACCTATGTTTCCAAAGCAGAGCAACCGAGAGTCTGTGAAGGGGAAGTTGCAGGTGTTTGTCATTGCAGAATCCTGCGGAGCAGCCCGTGGAAGTCAGTGGAGCAAAATGCAGTGGTGATGCAAACTTTTATTTGGGGTAACAATAGTTTGGCCTCATTTTTGAGTTGCTATTATGCACTTTTGATGGTCCTAAGTTGATTTAGTTGCCCATCCTTTTAAACACCATAGTGAATTACTACCATGGTAAGAACACAGTTAACATCAAAGAAGTATTAAACATATATTGAATTTTTAAACAAAAAAGGAGGGGACCACCCTTCTAAAACAAAATTAAAATCCTTTTTTTGAATAACAATTATAGATGAGGTCATTTGGGAGATCCATGTCACGCTCCAATTGAGGGCAATGTAACCATTTTCTTTTTTTTACTTTGAGTTGTGGGATGTTATGAACTTCCTTATGACAAAAGACCAGCCGTCCATAGACTGTGTTTGTGATTCTGAGTGCTTTATGTATCAGGTATTTTATTCAGACTAATATTAAAATGTAACAACAGGAGAACACTTGTTATTACTGGCTTCTGTGATTCGTACCCTGGAGAAATCAAGAGTGATTGTTCATCTCGCGGGATTCCCTCTTACAAATGACCCCAAAGAAAACAATCCCTCATTTTGATTACTGCAGTTGCTAATGTGAACGTAGAAAACCTTCCACCTCCAGTGAACAACAGAAAGACAAACAATAGATTGATATTTACCACGAATGCTAAGGCTTCCCAGGTTAAATTTACATTAATTTGAAGACTGATTGTAAGAGCAGCAAATAAGTCTCTTACGTTGAATGTTCACAAAATTCAGTTGCTCAAAATCATATGGTGTATATACTGGTAGACGTATTTCTTACTGTCCAAACTGGACCACTTCTGAGAATATGGCACTCTGTTCATTGTGAATTAGGCAAACCTTGACATTTAGTAATTCATAATTGTGTACATTGGTGCAATCATGGGGCACAATGTGCTGACTTCATATACAATCTGAAATATTTTCATCAAACTATTTAACATAGCCTACATGGCCTTTTAATCACTATATGAAGACATTTATATTCTACCTTTAGTAATTTTCACTTGTACCCTTGTAAGATGCACCGTTATGTTGACATAGGAGGATAGTGGGTTTTAATATTCTCTTTGTAAGGCTGGGTTAGCCAAGTCGACTTAGCAGTTAGAGATCGTCTTTGCTTGCCATTCGGTTGAAACTACTAATTGCCCAAGTCCCAAGAGCTTGGACTGGTTTTCTGGGATCCCATTTTTATGGTGAGTTAGAAGACTCTACCCTAACTGGAATGTTGAAAACTCATGACTGGAAGAGGGCTACAGAAAAGCAGGACACTCACTGAGCGGGTCCTCATTTAGGATGTGACTTATCTAATTCACAGAGAACATTAGATGGCAAAACCAGTTCTTTGTGGGCTTAGCAAGTCACTTACTGATGCATGTGATTTTTGAAAAGAGGTATTTCTAAATATTTTTCAAAGGAAATTTTGTTTACCTTGACCAATGTCAAAATAGTTTCTTCCTTTCATCACCAAACTTAAATCTGTGCTCTGTGGTTACACACATCTTTATCTAATTTAACAAGGAACCTTGCAAACTCATCATGGTGCTACAATTATACAATCTAGTGATTTCCTTATATGTACCACATTTACACAAATTATGTCATTTGATGTAATTACAGCATTTGCTGTCATTATAATAATTACATTCATAGTCAATAAATCCAAAAAAGATTGCATAGAACTCAGTGAACAATCCTGAACCTATCTATAGAAGCTAAGGCTTGAACTTCCAGGCGCTAGGCTGAGTAAAGACAGAGAGCTATAGAGTAAATGTCCTGCATTTATCTGCCAGAAACTTGTCAGGCTAAGGACTGGAATGAGAGGAAGAATGGTAGAATTGTTTAGGGTGCAGGCTTTGAAAGCATACTGCCTAGGTTCAAGTTTTGTTTCTCATTACTAGCTTTAAGCTTTGGCTTAGCTGCTTAAGCTCTCAGTGTCCCAAGCTCTACATCTGTCCTATGTAGACAATAATAATACCATCCTTCTCATATGGTTATTCAAAGATTCTATAAGTTAATGCAGGTACTTAAAACAGTGACTCTGCATGTCGAACTCAAAAATATAAGCTGCCATCACCACAGGAAGCAAGCCCTCGATGTGTGACCCCTTATTAGCAATAATCATGCCTTGGACAAACCTCCTTGACTGTGATACTGCCACTGCACAGAGCTCATGTCTGCACCATTAATCAACAAATTATTTTAGTAGTCATTTGGATCAACTTTATGAAATGAACATGGTTGACTAAACTCAACTATGTAATGAGATAACCACAGTGTATGAATTTATACACTCTTTCCTCTGAAGAGGATTGAAGACATTATTAGAGTAAGGAAATGTTATCCTGGCTGAGATCTAGTGCTGTGTCACTCCTCGACCCTCTTCTGGCCCACTGATCCATGTCTTAAGCTAATCTGTATCAAGATAGTCACTTCCTATTTAACAAGCAATACACTGATTATAGTAAAGTCTTTTTCTGTCCATCTGGAGGGGATCAAGTTCATTCTCCAAATACAAAATCAAACCAAATACCTTCATTTACTAGCCCTGCTCAAAATAGTGAGGGGGTTAGATTTTAAACTACCCAAGTTTATATCAGAAGAAAACAGGTTCAAGACACAGTATTTCATGGAGGAAAACAACCTGCCTTTTTCACAACCCCTTTACTCTCTATGTATACATAGAATCAGCCTAGGTATGTACACCAGTGAGATCTCATGGGAGATGCCCAGTAAGAAGCTTTGTTGAGAGACAGGTACCTGACAAGTAACACAAACTCTAGTTATGTCAAGGCCAAAAGATGCTAGGTAGACAAGTGAGGCCAATGCATCTGGGCAACGGGACAAGATCAAGAATCCAGGTAGAGTGTCCCAGGTAAAAACATAAGTCCAAAGACCAAAAGTGTGTAAGGAAGTAGGGAGGAGTCAACAGAATCTACTCTTCAGAAGGTACAGTCAGGTCAGTATGCCTGATCCAAGGGCAGGTGGTTTTCTATGGAATCGGAGCCTCCAGGTTTAGGAGGGACCAGGGCAGGAACTGGTGGGGGTAGAAGAGTAAGTCTACTTTTTCCTGGGCACAGTGATTTTCTGCTCTATAGTCTTTTAAGAAACCCTGACAGAGTGACTCAAGGGTTGATGAATGTTTCAACAAGAAGTTGTAAATGCTTTACTAAGCATGAACTGGACTCTTGACTAATTTCCCAATCTCTGTACTACAGAAATTCTAGAATTTGTCAATCTGCCATAGAAACTTTCCCAAACACTGCCCAAAGCATTATTTGTTCTGTAATTTTAAGATTGTTTTTTAGAAATACCAATATTTCACCTGAAGTATGTTGGCTTCAATGATTGTACAGTAAACAGTACATGTACTAGCAAGACACATGTGGACATCAGATGACTCTCAGTGGAATATGGAAGAAAGAAACAGACATTTGCTGAAGCCCTGTGATGACAAGGGGGCTAGTACAGCTCCTCAGAGCATATTTCTAATGTATTTACTTTTTAGCATTTGGAAACAGAGGGGAGAAACTCATAGCCAGAATGAATCCACAAGGTAACTAAAGTCATTAAAGTGAAAAAATTTAAAGGATATGGTGTTAGCCACAAATGTAGGTCTTCCACAAGAATGGATGCTCAAAGAAACCCAGAATGGGTTTTTCATGTGAATTTCACCATCAAATGAATTACAAATTGCACATTTAAAGATTTTTTCTAAATGGGAACACAAGGCCCACTGAGCAGAAAATTCGCTAAACTCTAACCAGAAAATTTGCTAAACTGGAACCATATTTACCAGTTATTCTCCCCAACGTGTTAATACATAAACAGTCACTCCTGTTAGAGCTAAAGGTCATTTCTGACCCAAGATCTGCCACTGACAGCTGCTGCTGCCACTTACCCCCTCCGTGCTTCTAGAGATTATGTGGAATAGGAGAGAATTGAACTAGATGATGGGTTTTCCATCCTAGTTAGCTATGGAAACTTTGGTCAGATGAAACCCTGGGCGTAGTTCATATAGAGAACAAATTAATGTTAATCTCACTAAAAAAAGGAGTAGCCACCCATTTCTTCCCCAGTTTGCTGGCTCAGCTTGAACCCACGCCATAGTCTCAGGTGGTCAGGGAGGGCCACAGGGACCTCTGGTGTGACACTGTGCATGGGCAGTTGGAGAACACTGGTGCTCATGGTACCTCATATCCCTTCTGGCTTTAACGTATTGATGACTGATAGGTCAGAGCAAGAATAAGAGCCCTGACCAGCATATAGCCAGCATGAAAACAAAAGCAGGACAGAACAGCCAGGGACAGAAAGATATGATCCCACCAAGTTCAAAGTATAGTGCTTTCAAAACTGTGATTTTAAGAGACCTTATTTTATTGATGACTTAATAATTGAGTAAATGAACATCATCTGAGTACTATGTATTGGTGATATAACCAGGATAAAGACACAGCCCGTCCCCAACACAGCCCCGTCCCCAACATGATCTATTTGAGACGCAGTTGGGCAGCATGTAAGCACAGGCAGGTGTGCTGAGTGGTGTGAAGGGAGGCAGAAGTGCCATGGGGGGAGCCAGGAGGGGCTCGGGGCAGCAGTGGCCTTCTAGGGAAGAATACTTCACATCTGAATCTAACAGCCAGGTAAAGTGATAAAGGCAATGAAAGAATGGGAGCCAGGAAAACTTTGCATATAGTAGGAGGAAGAGAACCTAGGGAATGAGAGGAGAGACCATCCGCTGATAGGAGGTGAGAAGAACTGTGTCTAGAGAAGCCCACTGTATCACTAGGGAGTTTGGCCTTTATCCTGAGGACCGTGCCAACCCAGGGCAGAATTTTAAGCAGGAAGGAAGACTAATCCAATCTTTTGCACACACCACAGGTTTGTTCAAAGCAAAAAAGCAGACATTGAGTTTGAATGAGTTTGATTGAGGAATGAAGGCGAAGTTGGTGTTATCAATAGGCGATCAGAGTGAGCCTGGCTTCCTCCTTGATAAAGTATGATATTAGCCTTGGCTTTATCTACTTCACAGTGCTATGGTGAGGATCTAAGAAGACCATGTATGGGAAAGAGCAAGATGAACTAGGAAGTAACCTGTGGGTCTTCCTAGGAGACTTTGAACAATTCCTGAATCCTGGTGTTTACTTATAAACTGCAAGGAAAGTGATTGAAGTATAGGAGGTTATTGAGATGTATGAATACAATGAGAAGATAGGTATCAAATGGATATGTGCAGATACTTTATGTTCTGTTTAGAAGCAGTGATGTAATATACTGGGATCATCTTAGAAAAGGAATGAAAAATATTATACATTTCAAAGCACTTACGTTATCTTTATTTTATGGGGAGAAATTAAGTGACTTGCTAAAACTTACCAGCTAATAGGTGACAAGGTTACCTAAGTGCGCACTCAAAAGTCAGGCACTATTTATATTTATAACAGTCTATGATGCTATATTATATAGAAATAGAAATCTTTTCATTCAAGGCAAAGTTTTCAATGTTCCCTGGAAGAAAAGTCCAGAAGGCAAGAATGTCTAACTTAAAAGTGACAAGAGAAATAGCAGGAAAAAATTCATTGTCAAGTCATTTTCTCTGTTCTCTTTCACCTTTCAGATAACGGACCGATGGGAAAATCAAGGCAGTCCTCAGACAAGTTTATCTGCTCCGGCAGTCCCGCAGAACCTGCCCTTCCCACCCGCCCTTCACAGGAGTTCCTTTCCTGACTCAACAGAGGCCTTTGACCCACGGAAGCCTGACCCATATGAGCTCTACGAGAAATCTAGGGCCATTTATGAAAGTAGGCGTAAGTGAAAGCCACATAAAACAAGGGTACATTAATAATAGCTGAGGCCCTGACAGGAGATATATTAAGACTGAATGATCTGGAATGATTTTATAGTCTGAGTCTCAAAAGTATCTCAAAAGTAGAGCCAGCTAGTCTAAAATTATCTTTTAAAGCCTGTTGACTCTAAAAGTAAGCTTATTATATGTTTCAGTGTTAAATTTTATCTCCTACTTTTTTTTCCCCTAAGAACCTGAGGCAAATCAGGAATACATTTTTGAGGGGTGGGTGTGGGTTGCTGGTTTTGTTTATCACCAAATAAGGAAAAGAAATTTTTAAAATTTTTATCTGTTTAATCTGATCTTCCATCTAAAGCTTAGATTTTTCTTTGAGCCTTAAATGCAGCCACTGAAGTTAAAAGCTTTGAGTAAAATGTCAGCCAATTTCTTTCCAACTCACAGTCATAAAATCAGTTGGTTCAGAAAGCAGTAGAGCCAAGTGCCAATCACTTCCACCAGAATCTTCCGCCTCTCATTTAATGCAATCAAGCACATTTGAACATTCGGTCTTAAAATATTGGGTATGTACTTCTCACCCTGTCTCAAGGTCTTTTAAAATTACTTCATTGCACTTTACAAACATTAGAAAACAAGGCTTTTTAGCAAAGCACAGTGGCTCATGCCTGTAATCCCAACACCCTGAGAGGCCAAGGCAGGAGGATCACTTGAGGCCGAGAGTTCAAGACCAGCCTGGGCAACATAGCAAGAGCCTGTCTCTAAAAAAACTGTATTAGCCAGGAATAGTCGCATGTGCCTGTAGTCTTAGCTACTTGGAAGGCTGAAGTGGGAGGATTGGTTGAGCCCAGGAGTCAGAGGCTGCAGTGAGCTATGAACATGCCATTGCACTCCATGGGAGTAACAAAGGAAAACCCTATCTCAATTTGAAAAAAAATTAAAAAGCGAATTTTCTAATAGTGCATGTACATTCATTGTGCTGCTTTCTGCCATCTTATAGGTCATCACCACATGTTAGAGGGCAGGACTGTGATGCCATGAGCATACAGTGTAAATAAGAGTAAAGAATCAGGAAACCCAGCCTGGGAGAAGGGTTTGGCCTCCGATGCTCCCATTTATAGTCTGCCGACTTCCTTTACTTCAGCGTTCTGCCCATGTCTTTTTTCCAACTTTATTATCTGAAGCATGAATAGTGAGTTTTAAATTGTGTGTAATCTCATAGGATCTTAAATCTGCTTACTCTTTTGATGAGCTTAATGACTGAGAATTATACACCCACCTGGTAAAGGGAAAAACAGACATAATACCTTTCCCCCACCCTCTACAACTCTTTATAGAAGCAATTTTGGTTGATAGAATAGTTAGGACAGACAGCAGGCCATTGAGAAACCATTTTCATCAAAATGAAACAACCCTACACACTTTAAAAAAAAAATGAATTGGCTCCATCAGAGCTGCTGTATTTTATCCCTTTTCTAGATGAACAACTGAAATATCTTTAGAGGGCCGTATCATTAGAATCTCTGCTGTAATAGAGTTAGAACAGAGTAGACATTTTCAGCTGTATAATATGGGGTATGAACTCAGGATATTAATACTCATTAAACTGAAAAAAAAGTTGAAAAGATTTCAGCATGGTTCTTAATACCTTTTTTGCTTCAATACTGATTATTTGTTGAGTACCCCTGTGTTTGCAGCACTGAGGGAAGATAGCAGAGATGAGTAATAGTCCTGCTCTCCCACCGTTAACTGGGGAAATAGGAAGAATGAGTGTAAGCAAGGAGAGATTCCGTGTGCTTCTAACGCGGAAGGTGGAAACACGTTGCAGGATTAAAATATTGTCCTCACGTCCTCGGCTTGTTCAATTTCACGGCTATATTTAGGGAGCATCAAGAGAGGCTTCCTCCTCCTTTTCCGTCTCTTCATTAGTCTTTTGTGGCTTCCTGGATGATGCAAAGCCTTGTTATTTCTGACAAAAGAGGTGTTGGTGTTTTTCCCCAATCTTCTCCATGGTTCTTCTCAGATACTGTTGTGCCCTCTGTTTCTAAGCAGGGATTGTATGTGACCCCCTCAATTCTAAAACAATTCTGCTTTCCCTATCCAGCCCTTACAATACTGTTCTATTTATCACCTTTCTTCCCCACACCTATAACAAAGCAAGAAAACCAATCTGCCTTCCTTCCCTCCCATAGCTTTCTTTTTCAGAAGAAAAAGAAAAAAAAAGCTTTCTTTTTCAGTCCTCCTCTGCGAGCTCTTTATCCCCAGAGGAGCAAACATCCTGACTACTCCCCATGGCAACAACCCCCCGGCCCCCAACAGTACCTCTGTCTGTGCCACCATGGCTGCCACCCCAATCGCACCCACCTTCTTGTTTTCTTGCTAATGTTTCCAAGGTCACAGTAATATTTTCAAGGTCAAAACTCTCAGGAAGCCAGAAGAAGCCAAGCTCACTTCCTTTCCTCCCCTTCTCTCTTCGATATGTTATTTCATTACACTAAATGGAGTGTGAATGAAACGCAGAAACCTCGTCAAGGTGAGAAGAGCTCTGTCCCTGAAGGGGAAGGAGACCCAGGGAGCGTGATGCTGCTTTGTCTGTCTGTCTGTCTAGACGACCAGTTCACTCTACTTGTCATGCAAGTGTCGTCATAGCCTTTGGACCTCTGTACATTTCTGTTTCCAAATAAGAAAAGTTTCATTCTCTCATTTAAATTTGTAAAGCAATACTAAAAAAAAAAAAAATTAATTAATTAATGGGTGCAAACCTCACTCCATTTCTCTTCTTCTCCATTTGTTTCTGGCAGTGATCATAAAATATACATACGCACCCAAACAAAAGCTTCAGATTCAAAATTTTTTGTTGTGAACCACTTCTATTCTTATTCCTTTGAATCACATTCATGACATTTAGGTTTGGCTCTATTTATTCTTATGTCTCTAAACTTTTTCCTGGGAGAAAAAAAAAATCAGTGAGACCAAGGAAAACGGCAGGGCATTGTAACCAAAGCTATTTAAACTAAGTCCTTTGACATTTTTCCTACCCGTCATGATCTTGTGATATCTTTCCTACAGCCACGTCTGAAGCTGAAGAGATGTTTGTATTCACATTCAAAACTGGGTTGCAGGCACTAAATAAAAATATCCTCCCCACCCAAAATCTGGGCTGTACAAAGCTACAGAATGTTTGTTCTGTTAAGCCTGTTGAGAAATATCTGGATTCAAATCACCAGTCCCTGCAAATGATAGAAATTTATCAAATGATGTAAACGCTGCTGTGCCTCATTTGACTCATGATTAGATTATGCTGACATTTTAATGTGCACGCACGGGACATCTTAATAAAGATGTATTCCGGGTGGCCGGGTTAGGGGGAGATGCTGTGATTTTAAACAAATGAGAGCACTAGAGCCATGTGGAACAAAACATAACAGGTACATGCTTAGGAGAGAAAAGCTGGAAATAACATTCTGTCTTCATGAGATCTTCTCAAGATGAAGTGAGACTGAAGAAAGAGACAGGAAGACTCTGCCACCCAGCAGGCTGGTGATGTCTCTGATTTCAGAGCA
This sequence comes from Perodicticus potto, assembly GCA_963574655.1. NCBI lineage: Eukaryota > Metazoa > Chordata > Mammalia > Primates > Lorisidae > Perodicticus > Perodicticus potto. The sequence goes on along the minus strand of CAUYRH010101175.1, from coordinate 55,182 downwards.
GTAGGGACAGTGCTCAGAAGTGGCACCACAGGCTCCACATCAATCAGCAAGAATATACCAAACACTCACCATGTGTTTAGGATGCTGATAGGCCCTTCATAAGAGAAACGTCATGAAAAATAATCTCTCATTAGAAGCTTGCAGTGAAGTTGAGGGCACAAACATATAACACATGGAAATAATTCCCAAGCAAAGCTAAACACAGCAAATAATATCGACATTTTAATGTGTGGAATTGTGCAATAGAAGTAATTTAATAACACTCATCGTTTCTCAACTTCCATGCACAAAATTGATATTTAATCAGGAGAATGTTGTATTAGATATCTTTGAGTTATCAAAATCTCATTAATCCATACTGGAGAACTCTGCAAAAAATAAAAAATTTTTCCACTAACTTAATGTCATACTAGCTTAAGTCTACATATATAAGGTAGAACTATGACCCTAAAAAGTCCCCCCAAAATTTGGATGACTGGGACCTCTGGATCTTCATGTTAATTATTTAAACAATGACACGATGTCATTACTACCAATTCCCAGAAAAGAGCAAGAATCTCCCCACTCCAATCGCTACCAAAGACTTTTAGGCAAATATCACTATTCCATTTGTGTGGGATAATCTTCCTTGATAAGTGACTTCTTGCTGTCCCCACTACTTGCGATTGTTAAAAATGAAAACGAAATATGCACATTTGTATAGTGGGGCAAGCTCTACTATTTTTGATTTCTTGCTTCTCTATCCTTTATGAATCTCATGAAGGAAGACTTGAATTTCTTTTGCAATCCCAAGAGGAACACCTTGAATTTTCTGTTTGTATTCTAACATTCTTAATCTTGGACTATGTATCCCATTTTCAAACCTTGGAAAAACGTATTTCGAGAGAATCCCTCCCCCCATCTCATCCTGCCCTTCTTTTTCTGTATGTTACTGCACCTTCGCTTTAGGAAGGGCATAAGGTCAAAACTATATGTCAGGAAACTTTGTAGAATGGCCTAGTTCCCCAGGAGACTAGGGTGACTATGGGGGTTTTCCTGGAACCGTGTATGTGGTCCTGGCATAATTATTAATAGCTCACTTTTTACCCTCAAAACTGCCCTCATTTGAATGATAAATTATAAAGTTTCCATTTATTGCATAATCTGTCAAGGAATAGACATATTGTTTTCAAGAAAAGCATATATCTAAATGAACAGACCATAAATAAAAATGTTAACACCTGCTCAGATCATTTTTTAAGTGAATTTAGAAGTAGAATTTTTGCCTATACATGTTTTATCCCTAATTGAATAAAGCCTTAACTAGTGGCTTGTCTTGGTAGCCAAACTCCCAATAAACTCCCCCCTTACCCAGAAAATTGTACGTATATACTAATGCAGTGCTTGGCAAGCTAAGCAGAACAATTAGATAGGAAGGCTTCATGCATTTAAGTCCTGTTCTTAACGTGGGTAATAAGTCAGCAATAATCACAGAGCTGAAAAGGAGTTAATCTCACATGTCTCCTGCCCCTAGGAAAGATTATTCCTAGATGACTGCAAATAGATGCCTATCACAACTCCTCCTTTTATTACCAGGCAAGGCAATGTAAAGTACATTCCAAAGAAAATGAGGGTGGCTCATGTTGGGATCTTAAGAAAATAAGATTCAGTGAGTGCATGTTGACTTAGGAAGGAGGGCCTAGTCTTGTTGCCTCACTTTGCTTCAAGCCAGATGTATTCTAAAGATTTGTTTTAACAGCCTGAGCTCAGGAGGGCATTTCTTGGGCCTGCTCCGCGTTGCAGCCTTGGAAGCAGATGCAAATGAGCAGATGCAGCGAGGAAGAGACAGAAAAGAAAAATCCTTATTTCCTGGAACTCTTCCCTCACTGGGCTGTGTTCCTTGGTTTGAACCCAAGTTGAATTATGCCTGAAGTCATACAAAGTTTTTTTCCTCTTCACATTGAACTTTGGTTATTATAAATAAACAATTTATGAGGTACAACATGCCCATGCTCCTTTGCAGTAAGACATCACTCAAATGCAGGATCATAAAAGTGTCAAGGGCCCGTCTGGTATAAGGTACCTTATGGTATAACCTCTTTAGAACAGAAATTCCTCTGAAATTTCTCCAAAGAGAGCTCACACAATCAATTCTACTTTCTAGAAATTGGAAAGCATTAACCCATAAAAGCAAACAGTATCCCAGCGAAGGTGATAATCAAAAGTAACCACAGGCCAGTTAAAGAGCATAGCAGAGAAGCAAACTGGTTTTCAGTACTACATCTAAAATGAAATTATAGTTTGTGACACCTCAAAAAGGGTCTGTTGTTTTTTCAAATCTATGGCTTTTATCCTGATCTTCAGTCCATTGTCCGTAACTGAATTTTTTTCATTATTTAGTATTGTGATACACATGTCACTCATGACTTATCACAAATGGGCAGTTGTATTTCTAGACGATCATGTTTCCTGCTGCTCTTTGGATTTATTAGTGAGCAAGACTCACAGCTTGCCCTGCCTCCCATCTTAACAGCAGAGCCATTTGAAAGGGTGGGATAAGAATAGTAATATTCACACAGCACTGGCCACTCTAAATGAAAAGTGATGGTGGAAGCCACATCACACGTGGTAGTGTCCATCCTTGGTACTCAGAACCAGAGCTCTGAAGCCTGTGAAAATCCATCTGCTTGAGGCTTCCTGGTTCCAGTCTCCTAGTGTAATGAAACCCTTGATGCAGTTAAGCTGGAAATATCAAAAGGCTAAGAAAAGTTTCAGCAAATCCATGGATGCCACAGCTACAGGCCACTGTTAAGTGACCAAAAAAGGCTACCTGCTAGATCAAGGTGAACACTGTGCTAGATCAAGCCCTGGTCTGATTTGTTCTAACATTTCTAGTGTCCAAGGGCCTTAATCCTTAATTAAAATACCCCCCACATATGCTCTCTTGAACACAATCTTATTTTAGTAAAATATTAAATATGACATGTAAATGTCAAGATACTTTCACCAATGACTTTAGCATTAGAATCAGAAAAGGATAGAAAAAAACTAATAACGTTACCACTTTAAATGTCCTTCACTGTGCCATAAAGGTTAATCTTCTGTACCTTTTTCCCATGAGAAAAGCACTGCTGTTATTCTTAGTATGATTTATGTTATGGTTTGATCTGTGAAAAAAATTGCTTTTCAGCTGGACTTTCTAATATATCACATGATGTGTCACTTTGCAGTTATAACATATTAATAATAGAGATCAGTAAATCCAGCTACGTTGTGTTGCCATTTTTAATAGGTAGATTTTAATTAATTTGGAAATCTAATTTTTAAAAATGGTGTCTTCAGATACATTTCCAAAAAACTATGGTAATGTTTATATTTCTCACCGGTTCTTTTGAGACAGAAAATGACCATGATGCGCTTATGTAAGATAGACAGTAAAACAAAAATTGTGGGAAAATACATATTTTTCCTACATATTTTAGAAATTAGATCTAATCCAATAGATTATAAATTTATTTCATTCAGTAGTTGAAAACTTAAAGATCCTGGAATTTAGATAGGAGTGAAAAGTAAATTCTAAAAAATCGGTCTTTGATTAAAAGTTATTTTATACATCAAAACATTTCGTTGGTGGCATAAATTGACAGTGAAACCCAAAGTATTTTCATGAATAAGTATGAGAGCACCAGGGCTGCAGTAAACTGAGTTTAATTGCTCGATGGTGAATAGGTCCTCGTGATAATGTAACAACGTAAAATGTCAGTTGTATCCCTACTTTAGAAGGTAGCCACGGTCTTCCATCTCTCATTCGGGTCTACCTTTTTCATGAAGGGATATTTCTCCATTCATAATCCTAAGCTGTCACACTAAACATAGAGGCTCTTAAAAAATAACAGTTTTGCTAGGAAACTAATTTGCCTTTACTGTGAAAGCACAGCTTAGCTGGCAGGAATGATCATTATGCCCTCGATGAGCAGACTAGCTGTTTATCTGAAACAAACAAAGCTCAGGGAGAAAGCAATCAGAAGAAAGGTCTTATTTTAACTTTTAAAATTTTCATGATAAAATACTCATTTTTTATAGTGCTTCATATGGCACAGCTATATTATAAAATTATGTTATTCTAAATGGTAGAATTCTATTACCCCTTATTTTCACTTTCTGCTTTTTAAAACTGTCTTTTAAGTCATCTCCTTTATAAATGCTCGTAATAAAGAATGATCACTTACATGATCGATTATATATCATAAATACATGATTATTTATAGGCTATGATAATAATAGTATTAATGGTCTGGAGGGTCTTCAAAGATGAAAATATAATAGTTTGCATATTAAAGTCTAGAAGTGTGGGAAGAGTAGTTCTTACAAGAAACCACTATCTACAATGTGAATTTATGGTTTAGAGAGGGAGGTAACTTCTAGTTAATCTCCATCTGGAGAGCCTTACCTGATTCAAAAGCAAAGCAAAGTGATAATACTAAGTTAATCACAGAGGCAAAAATATTTGGCAGCTCTCTCCAATCGAAATTATCTCAGCTTGTCTTAACATAGACCTTTGTCTTCCTAAATCTTTCTTGACCAGAGGTTATTACACTTGTATCTTCTGCCCATATCATGTTAAAGCCAGCTGTGTAGTTCAGGAACTTCTCTATGGACAGAACTGTGAAGGAAAAGGAGGAATATCTGAAGACATTAGAAAAAAAGTTACAGCATAGTCAGAAAAGAGTATAGTGTCTATTTGTAATAGCACTGAAATGAAACAAAAGAAAGAGCTTTATTGCACAGTGCATTCTAATTCTTAAGTAAGTTGAAAACAAAATGGACACTTAAATGTAATATTATTAGTATCTTTTTCTAAAATGTATCTTGAAATTTCCCATGAGATAGTATACAATAATTTAGGCAAGTCACTTAGCATTTTGGGCCTTCATCTTGTCATCTGTGAAATAAAGGGTGGGAGCTCTTCAAGGTGACTGGCAGCTCTGTCGTGCCGTTAATTCCTCCATGATGTTAAGGCAATGGATTTGGAAGGCAGAATAGAAATCGAGGGACAATTCAATTATGTCATTTTGTATATGTCAGTAGTTCTCCATAAAGGCATGTCTATATGGATAGGGGTAGAAGCACATCAATGGACCCTTGCCTACCTCTGATAAATGCGTATCTGGAATAGCATCTGGAATTTATCTCCAAATTCTTCCGGGACACAGTAGGTAACTAGGTTGTCCAAGGTTCTAGAATTCTAAATGTGGGATAATCCTACCTTTTAAAGGTGTTTAAGTTTATGTTTGTGAAAGTTTATTTTGCTAGTTGTAGCACAAATTATACATAATTCTCATGAAGGATCTCTGTTGCTAAAATAAATTGATTTAACTCAACTATTTATATACAACTTTATCCAAATAATTGGAAATATCAAAATAGTTGGACTGGTGTATATACATCAATGCAATCATTGAATTTTCCACCTTTCATTTCAATGTTTTGATACAATATTATAACATGATTTTAAAAGACCTGTAGTTACTGTACATATTTCAGCTTCTAGATTGACTTTACTTTCAAATAACTATTCTAATGAGAGTCAAACCTTAATAATATCTAGAAATGGTAATCTTTTTTTCACCCCTATCTAAAAACATTCAAATTTTTTTATTTTGGGTACATAAAAAAAGGGAAATGTTTACATACCTACTCATACATAAAGAAGGGTAAATCTGTCATTAACTTCTATGGATCTTAGAGAAAAAAAATAATCATTAACAATGAGCACAAGATTTGGGTGGGGCAGTTATAAAAGCAACAAAAAAAATAAAGATAAATTTTAAAATGCCATAAGTGAATTTCAATTTTGATTCCCCATTTTCCCATTCAGAACAAGTGCCACCCAGGACCAGTTTTCGGATGGATTCCTCTGGCAAGTATTCTTCAGTAATCACAGTTCTGTGAACAGTACATCTTCCATTTTGTGTACCAAGTCATTCTTCTGAGCAGTCTCAATTTTTTAGTATATAATCACTGTGCTAAATTATTCACTCACATAAACATGCATTTAAGGTAGAGAGCAAGTCTTATCATTGTGGGCCTGCAGTAAAAGACAAAGGAAAATAGTCACACCCATGAACTTCTTGATAGTCCAATATAGTAGTCACTAACTACGGGTGGCTATGGGGCACTGAAACTGTGGCTACCCTAAATGTAGATGTGTCATAAGATATGGTAAAATCCACACTGGACTTCAAAGACTTAGTATCCTTAAAAGAAGAGAAACATGAATGATATCTCATTAATTATTTTATTTGTGTTTAAATAATATTTTAGATATATTGTTAAATAAAATTTAAAAATAGATTTTACCTGTTTGGTTTTGCTTTTTAAAATGTGGCTACTGGAAAAATTTAAATTACTTATGTAGCTTACATTTTATTTACATTGGACAGAAGTAGATTAAATGGAAATAAGAGTTAGGGAAGCTCAAGAGATTTTCAGTGTAGACATTTCCAAAGAGCTTATTAAAAATTTTGCTAATATAAAATGAAATTATTTTCAAATCAATTAAATACCCATATCAATTTATTTTTTTAAACCTTGCCAATTGCAAAATGCCATTATTTTAATAGGCTTTTAAGTTAGAATAGAATATCATAGTTTGAAATTTAAGAGCGATTAGTGATAACTAATTTGCTTAAAAGGAAATTTATTTTTTTTATTTTTTTACTTAACCATTCCAAAGCTACTTACCAATTTTGGTTTATGCTAAAATATTTAATTATTGTGGAAATGAAGGAGGAAAAGAAGATTTAGAATTTTTTTTTACCCTTAGAGTTAGTGATGGAAATGCTTTGAACACTGATTAGACCACTGGATTAAAAGCCAGAACACTGAACAATTGCAGAAAAGAGCAATAATAATGATAGCACTGTTTCCTGTCTGTGGGTTCACAGCACACATCTCTAGAGTGTTTCCATGATGACAGCTCATTATCCATCTCAGCGTGTTCTAACACCCCTTGGAGAATATATGTGCTTGAGATCATTTCATTCTGTAAATTTCCATGTCATTTTTTTTTTTGGATATGTAGAAAATATGGAAGATATTGCTTAGCTTAGCATTTTGTCCTCAAATAATATCTGCATTATTTGTCTAGGTTGGTCTGAAAATTTCAAAGCATGATTGTTCTTGTATACTAACAGTAAAACCTTGTCATTTTTAAGGCTATCTTACGCCTAGAAAGACCTAGTAATTGCAGTTTGCAGAATGAAATCAGGAATTCTGAATCTCTGCTTATTGGCCACAACAAGAATATTTTTTGAATAGCGTACATTCTGAATGTACTTTATTTAAAAGGAAAAGAAAAAAGGAAGAGCCACCCGATAGTTTAGGTTACCTTGGTAGATTTGCAAAGTGATATTTTACATTTTAAAAAAATTATATTAAAAAGTTTTAGTTTTAGTATATTATTATACTAGTAAGCAATCCAGACTGCCAAGAAAAGAACCAATCCAAATATTTTGTTAAATAAGTTATCAAAATCTTATGGAAAATTATGAATGCATCCAAAATAGGTGTTCCATATTATTTCTCACATTTACCAAATGTCCTTTATCAAATTATGTAGCATGATTTTTGCTCAGATGTATTTTTCATGCTCAAGGTATATTATGAACTGTATCTGCATAAGATCCACAGGTACAGAGGCAAAACTGATAGTAAGAAGTTATAAATAATGTATTTATTAAGCTAAGTGATAAATTCATAGTGTAACAATGCTGTAATTTATTGGGTCCAGCAGATTGGTAAGTGCCTTAAAGCAACTAAATTCAAGAAATTTCTATGGAGCAACTCCTACAGGCTGTGTATAAAGGAATGCTATAGATAGACAAAGATGATTATATCATCACTGAAGGAAAATGTCAGTGAGAAACAATGGAATCTATGACCAGAATCTTTGAATGGGCAACTCCACCTAAGGACAACAGAACGGAGGAAGGAGTATCACAGAAACTACTGCACGTCCAGAGGAGACCTCCCCTTGTTTAGGAGCCAAAGAAATCTGAGGTTATAAAGGTACATCAATAGTATCAAATGAAGCACTGAAATCAGTCAGAATGAGGAAGGAGAAAAAGGCTGTTTATTTTGTTCATTAGGATGTCATCAGTGAACTTAAAGAACTCAATGTCAACACAGCATAACCCCAACGGGCAAGAATGAGTCAAGAGACAGGGAGAGGACTCCACTAGTGACTATTTTTCCAAGAGATGAAGGGAGGAGCAAGATAGAGAAATTTGAGCTTATTTGAAAATTGAGGAAAAGAATCAAATAAAAAATGGGAGATGGCTTTTATTATGGCTAAAATATGCCCAGCCACATCCACATTACCCCAGGGATAAAGGAGAAAAATAAGAGAAGGGATTCCCTTAAAGTGAAGGGCATTAGCTACTTATCAGGTAATGTTAGATGTGAGCAATAAAAACTGATTCCTGTTTCACTCATTCTATATCTGGAGTGTATGGAAATCCAGGGGCCGGGGACCTGTTCAGTAACCTTCTTTGATTCCTGATGCATTTCTTATACTGTCTTTCCTAGATTTATTTACAGGGGTAAGCCAAAAAACTAATGCTCTTTCCAGCAGGAAAAATCGAATAAATGCTTTCTCTGTGCCAAGTTGAGATAATAAGCCATGGTGCTTATGTTTTAATTAAAACATGAAAGGGGATTCAAGTACCAAAATTTAATAGACATGTTTACAGCAGCATCCCATGTGCCAAATTAATTCACAAAAATGTCATTCTTTGCATTTTTGAAGATTGAATCCATTCATAAAATTAATCATTTGTGTTTAGTTACCCAGCCTTTTCCTTAATACTGTGCACAAAGCTATGTCTTTCAAAAACAGGACCAAGGATAGACTATGTGAAGCCCATGGAGTCTTAGTAAAAAATAGGAACCAGCTTTTGAAATTGTGCTTGTCTTTACTATGAGGGAGGTTATCCTTATACCTGGATGTGGTCGCCATTTGAAACTTTTTAAATGTTAGCATCTACAACATTGTGTGAGCCCAGGATAAGGGACTGTACATTCCATTTCTATTAACTTGCCATAGTGGTCATATAAAATCCCACCTGAGAAGAGTACCATGAGATTTATTTCATAATGCCTCAGGATCTTAGGACCTAACTTCGAAAAAAGAGGCAACACTGGCCATTGTTGGCCATTGAACACCAGTGTCCAGAGAACCTTTTATCACCCCTCAGTCCATTTCTTCACGATCACTGCCTCCTCTTGAGCTGCACCAGACAACACCTGAGAGTGCATGCCCTTGACAGCTCTGCAAAAAAAGGGTTGCAGAGAAAGATTTCAGAAAAAAAACACACAAGAGCACAGAAAAAAAACACACAAAGTCTGTCGGTGGGGCATGGTTGAGTGATATCCAAAGCAACTCAGGTCTGGATAGGCATTTACAAGGCCCCTTCACAACCTCCCAAGTGCATAGTTTATTTATAAACAAGAGAAAAGAGTGGTGATTGTTAACTGTTGGAATGAGGTGAAGATTTGCCCTTGGATTTCTTCACTTTAAGTTCTTGCGTGGATAGGGAAGAGATATAGCATGATATAATAATTGGAGCATGCTGTCAGGCCAGAAGAGCAGCTAGAAGAAAGTGTCAGAAACATCATAATCTTCCAAGAGAACTAACAAAGCAAGAAAGGACAAGAATAATGTCTCCCAGCTTTGTACATGTAATTTTAGTTATTTTGTAAAGCTGGAGTCAAAGAGGAAGGAAAAAAATAAGAAAAATGAAAAAAAATTATCTTTCTAAAAAACTCTTCTTTTTCATTTAAAAAAAAAAAATACTGCTGCCTCAAGGCACCATCTATCATTTAAACTTTTTTTCCAGTTGACTATTTCTCTAAAGTTCCCATGCCCTGCAGACTCTGAGTCTGTGTTCAAAATTAACAAAGAAATAGAAAATAAATCACATTTGCTGGCATACTTCTCTATGGGGTAGCTCTTTGCCTCTCCCTACTGGATCGCCTGCTATTAAGCTGGTCGTCTTCATCTGGAAGAATGGAAGGGTAAAGATTAAATGGCTGCCACATACCACCCTATATTCGAAATCAGGATGGCTCAGAGCAACAGAATTATAATTCCCACCGAAATGCACATAAAGGTTAGGAGAAGAGGGAGGAATGCCTTCTTCACGTTTCTGTTCTTCAGGGTTCAATAAAACTACCTAGCTAAAATCTAGATTTATTTTCCTCAGAAAAAGTCCTGAGTTATTCATTAAGGAAAAGCCTTCCCCCCAAAATCACAGCATTCTCTGATCTAAGATAAACCCCTTGTACTCTGACACATCTCAAAATTCCATTACTGGGGCTCTGCGCCTGTGGCTCAAATGGCTAAGGCGCCAGCCACATACACCTGAGCTGGTGGGTTCGAATCCAGGTCCCGCCAAACAACGACAGCTGCAACCAAAAAACTAGCCGGGTGTTGTGGCGGGCACCTGTAGTCCCAGCTACTTGGGAGGCTGAGGCAAGAGAATGGCTTGAGCCCAGGAGTTGGAGGTTGCTGTGAGCTGTGATGCCACATCACTCTACCCAGGGCAATAGCTTGAGGCTCTGTCTCAAAAAAAAAAAAAAAAATTCCATTACTGGGATTGTAATAATTTCCCATTTCTTTAGGGGGAAAGTTATACTTAGCAAATAAGATGAATCATGTAGTAAATTTCTTAGAGTTCCTCATGCAACGTGAACGGGTGCTGAAGTCATTGGAGGAACAATTTGTCAGCCGTGCATAAGTGAGAAGGATACAGGAGATGAAAAGTTCCAGTTAAACATATGCTGTCTCCATCATTTTAAGTGCCAAAAATATATCACCTTCTATTTGAATTTTGTATGTACATATGGTTTAGAGTGCTCCAAACTTACAGTAACCTGGAGAAGCGATGGCTGTGAGCAGTGGTATCCTGCAACTTACAGAAGTTTGAACAGTAACTGAGGACTATGTCACCTCCATGTCCCCTTGCCTTTCTCCCTTCCTTGCTAGATTACGGGTTCCTGCTATGATTTCATAGTGCTGTTTCACCTACTTTCCAGAAGATTAGCACACACCCCAATATGTAATTTCTTAGATGATATTGTAGATGCCAGAAGAGAGTGAGTTTAAAAACCAACTGTGTGTTATGGGGTCTAGGGCAAAGTTGTCATCTTCCCTGTATCACCCAACTCTGACTAATAAGAACTGAATTTTTCTAAGTTCTCCCATCTTTAAAATATAACTGATTATATCATTTATAAAATATGACTGATTGTATCACATAATTAGACATGGAGGTCTAATTAGTTCTTTGAGAGTTGTATATTATTCATTGAACAGAAAAGGCCTTGGTCATACATGCATTTGGTCATAAAAGGATGTGGCTGGTCATTGAGTCTTGCATTACACGTACATAAACATGTATTTAGATGCCAAAATCAGCTTTCTTAAAGATAGAACCAGACAAATGATTAGCATTTGGCTACATGTCAGGAATGAATGACTTTCCTTTTATATATCACTGAACATGACCCAGGTTGTTGTCAGCAGTATCGCGGTGCTTTGTACATTGTACCACTTTGCACAATGCAGCCCCCCTCTGCAGTACCTAGAGATTTTCCTGGCCACAACTCAGCGGGTCTCCCTCTACTATGCCTACTGTTATGTATCCAGGTGGCTCAGACATATACTTTTATCTCATGAGGATTCTCTGAAATCCCATCTTCCTTTCCAAACCTATCCTATTTGAGCAAGGGGAATTTTACTTAATGCTTCTATCAATTCTAATACCACCTTTAAACTATTAAGGCTCAGAAATCCCTAAGCATTTCCTAAGCAAAGGATGGCATGATAAATATTTTCCCAAATTAGTGATCATTCAGTGACATCATTCTACTAACTAGGTCCTGGTTGAGGTCCTGTCCCCTGAGGAAGGTGCCAATGGCCAGGAGCATAAATCTTATTCTCCTTAAAATGTCAAAATATTTTTTATAGTTTTAGTTTATTCCAGGACTCAGAAAAAAGTGACATTCAGGAGAGTGTTTCCTAGCTTATTTTTAATTATATTCCTGTTCTTTCAGCCGACCTCAGAAAAGTATTCCTCTTCTAATTTATTTTAAGTACACTAATGAAGTCAAAAGTCAGTTAGTGGCTTCCACATTCTAAAATGTTTGGGGGATAAGAGTTCATATTAAACCCAGATTAATTTCTACCTGTAAATTCTGAAAGCCTACCATAATATCAACATATCACTTAAACCCCAATAGAGAAAAGTTTAAAGTCCATATTTTCTAATATTTACAGTCAAATAACTTTTATGGAACATATACACACACATCCATGAATTGGATGTATCAAGTCAAAAACTGATATCAGTAAAATTACCAGGTAGTACTTTACTAAGCAATTTCAGGGTTCTGCCATTTGTTCTTTCTTTTTTCTGCAGTAATCATTCTAATCAGCATAAGCAGCCTCAAAGTGACAGCCACGCTTCTTGAGCAATCCAAATGCTCTCAGGAAAATAAAGAGTTACAGAAACAGCTATTTTTTTCACTCTGAAAACTTGTGTTCTCTTTCCACTTCTGGTGACACCCTCGTAGCACCTTTGGCTGGTCACTATTATTCCAGGGACTATCTAATTTTGGAATACCTACTTTTTTGCTACCGTGCTTTTTATATCTTCTATGCTTTCCATTGACGCTAACAGCACTGTCATTAATCACATGCACAAAATTAATTTATCACTGGTGTGTTCAGTTCCTCAGGGGGCGGGTGGCAGCAGGATTCATTACTCAATGCGATCTTCTTTATGCCAGGTCCAGATTATAAGGAACTGGATGTTCACCTTCGGAGGATGGAGTCTGGATTTGGCTTCAGAATCCTCGGGGGAGATGAACCCGGACAGCCTGTGAGTTGAATCCCCTTTATTTCCACATGATGGGCTCTTCATGTGTGTAAGCACCTAGGAAAATATTGTTCAGTAGGACTTCTAAAAGAAAATGCTTCAGGACTCACCTAAAAATTTAAGGTTTGCTTTTTCTTCCGCTTGATCTCACAGCACACAAATATTTCTTTGGCCAATATCTCATCATAAATCGCATTAGGAGCGGTTCATTATTATATTTTAGAATGGATTGCATTCCTCTTGGACATTTCAGTTCTTTACCTGTACTGGAGCCCCTGGTATCTTTGGGGGCAGCTTGTGAGTAGACGTGCTGTTTGACGAGGTGACTTGGAACAGCAAAAATTGTGCATGTTTTCAACCAAATAGCAAGGAAGAGAAAACACAGGGATAAACAGAAGAAAATTCAACCCGATGTCACAGAATTTCATGCAGATTTGACATAAGGAATTATCATGACAAGATGTTTACGAAGCCAGCTTGAATTGGCACCATAGTGGGAATTTGGGAGGGGCTCTGAAAACATCCATTAAAACATCCATACGTCTATATGTGTGTGTATACACACGTGTGTGTCTTTTCAGAATGAAAGCAAAAATAGCAATAGTTGTTACAAAGAAAACACAGGAAGGCTAGATTTATGAGCATGTGTTTAAATATTGGCTGTAAGACACTCGTTATAAAAGATGTATCTTACATGGTCCTCCATGTGGCTAAGTCAGATCCGTGAAGTTCTGGATGAATGAACAGCCCAAGGGGTGCACCCAGATGTCTGCCCCCCTCTCAGTTCTGGCAGCTACACCCGATCCTAGCTCACCTACGGCCTTAAACTCTTAAGTTTCAGTTGTCTCATCTATAAGATGTGGGTGACAATAATACTTTCTCATTGAGTAGCTTTAAGGATTAAAGAAGGTAATATATGTAAAAGTCTTGGTATTGTGCCTGGTTTGTATTAAGTGCCGAATAAATGCTTATCATTATCAATTTTTTTCTCTCCTGTTACTACATTATTCCAGAAAATAAATTTAAAAATAAAACCTGGTCAAAAATCTTCAGCAGGAAAAAAGTTAGCCTAACAAGTGAAAGGAATCTTTAGCAGTTAAAGCTATCGCAAAGCGAAGCAGATGGCCTTGGTGGAGACTAAAGTGAGCACCTTCGCTCAGCACGAATTCAAGCAGAGTCCGTGAGCGGCTGGCAGGACCCAGAGAGGCTTCCTCTGCCCTGCAACAGCAGTCGGGCTAGATGGTTCATGGGGACCTTTCTCCAGAGAATTTCAGGAGGCTGACCTGGGACTCCAAGCATGAGAGCACGCCAGGAAAAAAAAAAAAAGACTTATTTCCTAATTCCTGGGGATAAAATTTGGCAACAGTCAACCAGAATGTCAGTAATTCCCTGGCTGCCAAAAAAGATGTGAACGTGCATTTGCCAAGGAGGATCAGCCAGATTTTCTGAGGTAAAATACAGGGCTCAAGTAACTCCAGGCTTCGATTTTTTTCTGAGACTAAATTAGGAATCCTGTGTTGCAGGTAGAAGCAGCAAAGGTTGGTTTCACTCTGTTCCCGTTCCCGGGTTCGTTCCCCTCTCCCCCCACCACCTAGTCCTCCAGCCTCACTCCTCTCTAAAACTCATCCTGGTTTGTACAGAAAGAACTGGGAACATTATCGAGTCCCTCCATCTGGGTAAGCATCTAACCCAATGTTTTTCAACCTTTTTTAATCACACGGCACACTTGAACCTATAGTTAAACTTCCGTGGACACTTAAATTATATCAATCAAAAAAAAATAGTAAAAAAATAAAGAATGTACGTACTGTGCTTTGCACGTTTTTCAATAATCATTTAATTAATTATCTTTAAAATGTTCCGTGTACCCCTGAGATCCTCTCACGGCACACTGGTTGAAAATCACTGATCTAGCAGAGCGATTTGTACTCCAGGACCTCCTGCTTCCCCAGGACAGGCATCTGAATCGGCTTCCTTCAGAACTGTCCTCTGACGTGTTCATATGTCTACCCATTCAGTTTAATGAGCAGGATTTTAAATTTCTTCTAAGCAAGAACTTCACTTTACCCTTTTTATTCTACTTTAGTGCTCCATAAATTTAAAATACGTCATTATCCAGCATGAGCCAACCTTGAGGTGACGGTCCCAGTGCTTCAGACTGCGGGGTCTGCCCAGGTCACCCGGCACCAGGAGGAATAAGCTGCCAAACCGCAGAGTCTAAGGGCACAGTGGCACAGACTGCCCTCGCTTCACACAGCAGCCTCAGATGTGGGTTCCCACTGTGTACTCGGTTCTCTGTGCACTGGTTACCAGTTCCTCTCAGTCTGGTGACACAGAACACTCACACACCCAAGTTACAGGAAGGGGCGATGTCACTTCGGGACAACGGAAGCTAAGTGATACTGGAGTTTCAGGTTCTTGGTCTTGAAGGATTTGAAGAATGAATGATTCGAAGAATGAATCTATGGACCACAAGATTAGTGGTAGGTCAGGATTAATTTACAGAAACAAAAGTTACAACAACTACAAAAACCAAACCTCTTGGCAGAGAGAACCCTGCTCTCTCCTGCTCCCTCTCAGAGGACTGTTCTTGAGCTCTCTGCTCAGGGGTTCATATAGTCCTAGGGGGTTGTTTTGCCTGAACTCAATGTTGACTTTTTGGGTGTGGGTCTTCCTCAGTTATAGCCAGCTATCTAATGAAGGCTCAGGCCCTGGAAACTTACATGAAATTCACCAGTCAAAAGAGCACTAGGAGGAGACAGTAAGGCGCCATCCGTGGAATTGACCAGCCAGAAGAGCTCAGGGAGGAGACAGCAAGGCACCAAAGTCTCCACAGCTGTCCAGCCCTTCCAGTAAGCTGGTTCCTCCATCCCGGGCAGCATCAGCACTGCCAGGGCTAAGGCGGCAGGTTCATGGGGCTTATCTGTGGTGGCAGATATCACAAAAATTATGCATTGACTTTTTTGTTGTTGTTATCAGCTTTCATTAATGTTTGTGTATTCAATGTTTGGCCCAAGAAAATTCTTCTTCTTCCAGTGTGGCACAGAGAAAGCAAAAGTTTGGATACCCCTGGAACTTTAGAGGTTACCTTCTAGGAACCAGAGACAGTGGCCAAAATTGTCTTTGGGATGAAGCTAAATTCTTCATGACAAAACCATATGCTTAAAAGATACCACATGAACTAAATAAAATGAAACCATGCTCAAAATAAAATACAACTTGAAGGTAACTTTTTTTAGCATTTTGTGGGATACCAGGTATTAGCTAAAACAACTGGAGGACGTTCAAGGGTAAATCCATGTAGAACCCACTGCACCTAAACTTACCCCAGACTTACCAACCTAAGAGGTTTCCACCAGAAAGGCAAGCTCCCTGTTTGTTCTGGAATATGCTCGCTGACATGCTTCTTGCCCCTTATGCCAATCTGTAAAAGGACAATGATTTAACATTGTTTATGTCTTCCAAGGCTCGCTTGGTACAATAAATATTTGTTACATGGAATTGAAGAGAGTACTTTTCACCAAGCCAAATCTGTCACCTGAGCTTCTCAGAACAAATAATGATCAGGAGTTTTCATTTTCTGAGGTCCCTAATTTCTACAGCCTCTGAAGAATTAAAATCACCTAGTCCTAGAAGCAGAGATGTTGTCCTAGCAGCCCTACAACAAGATTGGTTAAGCTCTGTTAGAGTTTTAAAATTCTTGAGCACCTACTAACTTTACTTTTTAAAAAATTTTTATTTTCATCTTCTCTTTAAAAATAACTCTAGCAACATTGAGCTTGCCTTTCTCCATGACAACTGGCTGGAGATAAGCAGTGGTCCCTTTTAGCCTAAGCCTCACCATAGCTCCCAAACTGCCTTACTCATTTAGGCTACTTTTTTTGAGACTCCCAAACCAGGAGCTGGATTAAAAGAAATTGGAAAGATGAATATTTTATGCCAGAGGAGGCTGCCACCAGGGCCAGATCTTTATAGACCATAAACACTAAAAATAGTGTCAGGTCTCTTCTCCCACATGTAAATACAAATAAAAGATTAAACTATAAAATAAATTTAAGCCAAGGCAACGAGTCCGAATTCTTCCCATGACATTTACTTTAAAACAGCCTTTGAAACAAGAAAGTTGTTACTTTGCTAGATCCCTAACCTCATGATTTGTCTGGTTTGGGGATAACCCAGCACCCCATTCAATATTATCTTCACCTGCACCCCCTCCTCCATCCAGAAGTAGAAGGAGTTGCATGGCTGAGTCATGGGGAGAACATAGCCTTGGCTGGCTGGGGAAGAGAGTGGTCTGGCTGAACTTTGGCACCAGAAGCAATAGAAGTGTTACCTAGATGGAACATTATTGCTCATAAGGAAGCTCAGCCTCAGGACATCTTTCTGCCTGGTTTGTACATAGATTCCTAAGTCTCCAACCCTTCTAAATACTGGCTTTGCATTCTTAAATCCTGCCTCCCCTCCAGTGGGTAGGTATCAAATATTTAGGATAAGCCTCCCCAGATTTACATGGATGGCTGGTTATCCTATTATGTTTATTTAGACTTATTCTGGCTTGTTCCTTCAGTTGAATGATTTAAAACACATTCCTGCTGCAAGTTACAATTTTGACATTTAAGCCATAAAGGAGAATTCTAAATCTCCCTGAAACAAATAAAGCCAGAAAGTAAGTCTTGAAAACCAGAATATCGCACCTCAAAATGACCATGTCAGAAAGAAGCGTGAGTCTACTGCGAAGATCTCCCATAAGCCTTTCCTCCCTTTTCTTACACTCTAAGTCTGGAGATAACATACACACAAAATGTACTAACCTCATTTAGTTGTTGGTGTGCTACAAAGGGAGACACACCTCAGGTGCCTTGGTCTTCAACCAAAAGAGGTCTCCTAAGTAGATCAAACAGGTTTCTGCCTCCAGATATACAAAATGATACTGCTATCCCAGGGTGCACGTTAAACACGATGGCACAGCTTTTGGCAAATAATAAACAGCAGGACTCCAGCTCGCACAAAGCATATGGGCATTTTTCCTGCAAGAGGAAATACTTGCTGCAGTTAAATAACAATAGAAAATACTTTCACAGTTAAATAACAATAGAAATAGAAAGAAATGAAAAATTGCCATAAAGGAACAAAAATGGGATTTCCAGCTGTGAGCTGAAAAGAGATGGAAAGACATCAAGATGGAAAGATCTGTAAAACACGGTGAAAGAGGAAAGCCAATCAAAGCAAGAGGTAATGACAGCCCTACTCCTTGGCCTGGAGTCCAGTACAAACTGGTGGAGAGGTTTCAGAAGGAAAGAGCCTGAAAGCTGCTTGTCCCAGGCTCCAGTCAGAGCAGATCTACTCAGTCCTACTGGGGTGGGATTAGCCGATTAGTGCAGGAAAGAATTAAAGGGATTGGAAGGACTACAGAGGTGATTTGGGGTTTGTTTGTGTCTGTCTTGATTGTTTGGGTTTGTTTTTTTTTTCTTTTTAGTGTTTGTTTTTTCCCCCTTGGCTCACTGGGATCTTGGCCACTTGAATGTGAATTGTTACTTCATATCAAATGCTCTGTTTTGTCCTGTGCCTTGATAGCCTGAGTCAAGTGGAGTTGTGGAGTTGTTCTGTTGCTTTTGTTTTTTAGAGAAGGTACAGTGGAAAGATAGGGCCATGGACCAGCTGTTAGTGGGGAAGGTCTTTCTTGATCTGTGTTGCCACAAAGCACCTCCTTCAGGGCCAAAACAATGGGCATGGGGTAAAAAGGTCCTCTAAGAGAACAGAGAGAAAAAAACTGAAGAATGGGATGGAAGGGTCAGCTGAGGCCAAAGAGTCCAGGAAGGCTAGAGGGAGGTAACAAACAGGGCAAGGCTGGAAAGGCTGTGGCTGGTCAGCAAGGCCAGAAGGAAAATGTTGCCAAGTGGGTGGGGGAGCCCAGACTAAGCACCAAGAAGGAAGAGGGGTGGGATCAGCAGATCTTGGACATGACCATTGTGATTGGTCAGGGAGCTCAGGCCCTCTAGCTAGGAGAGGTCTCTCAGCAGATATGGAATATAACCAGTGAGACCACAGATCCTTTGGCCATTGTACCAAGTGGGAACAATCAGAGTCTTGCTACTGAAAGGGTGATTAATCCGAGGGCCAGCAGCATCCAGCAACTGCTGGAAGTTTATTAAACAGACACAATATCAGACCTCATGCCAGGCCTGCAGAATCAGGCTCCCCGGGGCAGACCTAGGACTGTTTGAACACACCTAAACTCTGAAAACTACTGACTTACAGGGTCACATATCCTGAGGCACATTCTCAAGAGCTTAAGCAAACATCAGCACGTACACACTGGGAAGCCAGTATGAGTTATGGTGCAAGAAGGAATCATAGATTACTCAGTCCTTACAGTTATGGTGGCAAATGGGAAATAACAGAATGCATCAAGAGTAAAAATCATATTCGAAGTAAAGAAAAAAAATTGTCTTTTTTTTCCTGAATAGAGAAATACATAGAGCTATTTCTGTGTCAGCAATGAAATATAATGCACAAAGAACCAAAGTGCCAAAGGCTAGGGAGCAACAGCAGCATGAAAGCTAAAGGCAATGACGGTGCGAAGGGCCAGCCTCTGCCCAGCAAAGGCAACAGCTGCAGACGGAGGGAGCAGACCAGCTACACAGTAGGGCCAGTGGACAAACATCTCTGATGCCTACCCAGCGTACCGTGCTCAGCTCAATTCAAGTTTATTTGACATCTATGGCAACCTTTTTTTGAAATAAAGTAGAAGATAATGTAATTAAACAATAATACATACACATGCAATACTGTATAATAAATCATGCCAACATGTTATATTGAATATGCTATTTATTTAGATATTCCATTGAAGTAGTAATTGCATATACTGTTTATTGAGAAATAAATGTGTAAGGGACCTACACTAACCATCTCTCATACCACCTCTACCACATGATTGACACGGCCCCACCTTTCTCTGTTTTTTCCATTGTGCCAACCTTAAGCATGCCCTGTAATTTACACACTTGTTATGTTTAGGATTGCCCGCCCTCTAGAATGGAAGGTCTGTAGCATGTGGATTTTTGTCTGTTGTTCACAGACGGGTTCCTACTACCTGAGAGTATCCTGGGCTCAACAAGTACTTGTTAAATAAATGAATTAATGGGGAGAGTACCTCATATCACAGCACTGCAGCAGAAGAGCAGATGTTTCCCTGGCCTCTTCCTTTCAGCAAATTATGTTAAACTGCCAAGACAGAATTTAACCTCAGGACTACCTGTATATCTTGCTGATCTCCAATGGCAAGAGATAAACAGTGATTTTCCAATGTGAAATTTTATCTTTACTATTTTTCTGGAGAGCCCAATGGCAGCTATGGCTCTATTATAACTTCTATTTTTTTCTTTCTGTTTCATCAGTTTAAATCAGAACTTTACCTTAAAAATTATAATTTCACAAGCCATTTTTCCCCTTTCTGACTAGGTCTAAACCCTCCACTAAAGTGTACAGGAAATCTAAAGGGTGAAGCATTTTCTTAGGGCCAAACCCTAAGCTTTTTCACTGGGCAAAAGAGAAGCATAAACATTTATCTTAACTGGCTTTTGCACAAAACACTTACCAAATCTTCAACTCCACAGTGGGTTGAACATTCTGAAGAATAGACTGGACCATGTTTGTAAAGCAGCTCATAAATTCAGGTGGGCATGACTGTAGGGAAATAGAGAGCGTGGGAGCGCGCCCAGCTGCTGGCCTGTAGCAAATGGATGCAGGGGTTTGAGGGGAAGAGCCTCGTGGTCCAGGTGTGAGTCCTGTCCTGTGACTCATTCATCAGAGCACTGATACTAAATGTATGCACCACGGATACAAATCAATTCCTCACCCCACTGCATCCCCTAAGAATAAGGGGAAAGCAGCAGCGGTGTGGGGAATTTTCATTCCCATGAAGAAAGACAGCTGTACAATGGGCGGAGGCTGTGAGGCCTTCAGACTGTAACTGTGCCTGCAGCTGAGAAGTCCTGGCCATGCAGATCTGATTGTCGTGGTGTTGACAGGCCACGCTAAGTACGAAGGCGTGGGTCTGCTGCCATGCCTGAGGATGCGCCAGCCTACGAGTCACAAGGAGCAACTCTGCCAAGTAGCTGGGATCTACAGACATGGGATCTGAAAGAAAGCCATCTGTGAGCAAGGGATTGTTTTATAAGCATTTAAAATAAAACCTAGAGCAGTGGTTCTCAACTTTCCTAATGCCGCGACCCTTTAATACAGTTCCTCCTGTTGTGATGACCCCCAACCTTAAAATTACTTTCACTGCTACTTCATTACTATAATTTTGCTACTGTATGGAATCATAATGTAAATATCTGATATGCAGGATGTACTTTCATTAGTCGTGTCCCACAGGTTGAGAACCGCTGACCTAGAGGCAGGCCCGGGTAGTGTCATCAAGCTGACGGTAATCACTGCCTTCAAATGCTGTGTGTTAGAGTAGAAGAAAAAGAGACCTATTGTCCGTGTTTGTAGGTTAAACAGCAAAACTAAAATATTTATTACTGTTCTTTGTTCCTCTGAGAAAGAAAAAAGCCTTCCTTGCTAATGAGCTCTAACCTGAGTACTTCTAGTGAGACTGGGGAAACCTGACATATTGCCTTTCATCACAGTCCCTGGTTTGGAGAATTATAGCAACAGTAGCGATAACTGCTTTTCCCGGTGTGTACCTCCTCAATTCCTGGCCTGGCAGCCACCTAAACAGCAGACACATTTCAGGGCACAGGCAGAACTAGGAACGTCTTTACACAGAGGGCGGCGCCTTTTGCTTAAAAGAGCAAAAATCTGGAGAAGGTTTGACTGAGATTTTTTTTTTCAAGTTAGTCAACTGACCTGCCAACTCTGAGATTTGCTTTGTTTTGTTTTGTTTTCTCTGTACCCTCCAGCTTTTCAAAGCAAAGGAAAAATAAAACTTCTAAAGCATTACCAGAGTTTAGTAAAGTGCAGCAGCTAGTTTCTTAACTTTTTGATCACTCGGTATGTGCAGTGAAGAAAGTCAAATGCTTCACATGAGTCACTTCATTCATCCCTCCCCTTCAGAGCTCTTGAGTGGTGGCCTAGTAACATCTGATTATTTGGGGTTAAAATTTTCCTTAAGGGTGACAATTTATGAGCCAGGAAGCAGGTGTCCCCGAAACTTCGTGGCAATCCGCAGCCAGTTCAAAACATTTATTTCTCTAGAAAGGAGGAAGCCACCTGAACGAGTCGGAAGAACATCCTTCCAGCCGCTCATTTTTTTACTTTTCAAGTGCAAGCTCAGGTTTAGAGCAAGGGATAGAATGTGAAGGTAATATTTTTCACGTATTACATAAATATATATTTAAGGGAAAAAGTTTGAAATGTGACTTTTCTTTCTTTCTCACTGCTTCTCTAGATTTTGATTGGAGCCGTCATTGCCATGGGCTCAGCTGATAGAGACGGCCGCCTACACCCAGGAGACGAGCTCGTCTACGTTGATGGGATTCCAGTGGCTGGCAAGACCCACCGCTACGTCATCGACCTTATGCACCACGCAGCCCGCAACGGGCAGGTGAACCTCACTGTGAGAAGAAAGGTGCTATGTGGAGGTGTGTACCTAGAGGCTGCGGCCAGATTTAGGGGGTGGTTGGTGAGATGCTTTTGTGAAACATGATAAAGGTGCTTGAAACAAAATTTCAAATCAGTTTCTATATTGTCTGCAGAAAGAAACAACCTAGGTTTTCTCAAAGTAACTGCAATGTTGAAAGTCCAGATTTTCATCCCTCTAGTACAAAACTCCAAACAGTCTTTGAGGCTTATCGTTTAAATGTGGTCATAAAAAAACTGTAGCAAAGCCTGGGGCTAATTTAAGGCATGTCTGCTCTTTGCTCTTTGGTAGATGCCAGTTCTAAGAAGAACATCATAGCAGGGGGAAATATGCCTTTTGAAAATGTTCCTTATTGTGTTTATTAACCAAGAAGCACAGTATTTTGATGCCATGATAAAGCAACCAGGATAGAAAATTAGCTTTCATTGTAGAGCCTGATAAAAGGTAACCATAACTGTTACTGTGATGTAGAAAAATACAGCTGTACCTCACTCTGAAAAAAACATAATTCCTAACTTATGAAACAGATAAATTAGAAGTAATTATTCCCTTTACACCCATTTTCTCAGCTTCATAAAAGAATCCACTGAAGACATACTTTTCAAAGTCAGCACTCATATTCATACTATGATTCAATTTATCTCTCTTCACCATATCAACCGCCCCCCAAAAAAATGAGTTATATTTCCTTTTTTTTTTTCTTTTTTTTATTGAATCATAGCTGTGTACATTTCTGCAATCATGGGGTATAATATGCTGGTTTGATATACAATATGAAATATTTTCATCGACCTGGTTAACATAGCCTTCATGGCATTTTCTTAGGTATTGTGTTCAGACATCTATATTCTGCATTTAGTAGGTTTCACCTGTACCCTAAGAGTTATATTTCTAAGGGATTTTGCTGTTATAAGCACTATCCTATTTTTATAATCTGAGCATTCAGTAATGTTGGGATCATAGATCTTCCTTCAGAACCACCCAGCATTTGTTCTGGGGCAGCAGCCTTTGTTACTGTGACCTTCTGCCCCAGCGGCCTGCTGGCCTTTCTGCTCAGCCCCTCAATAGGCTCACACAGACCTGGGAGGGCCCTGAGTAACATGAGCTCCCTCTTACTACAGATGAGGAAACTGAGGCCCAGAGGTTTGGTAGCTTGTCCAGGGGTCCTCCATGAGTCAGTGACAGGGCAGAGATGTACTCTTCTCTGAGGCCAGTGCTTATTTCTTTACCCCACTTTCAGCCCTTTCCCCGACGCTACCACCCCACTAATCCCACTATAGGCCAACCTTTTGCCTATGTCACTCCCTGATATAAGGAGTCTTGTGTACAGGCTGTTACAATATTTGTATCAAAAAAGGACCACCAACTAATGACAGGCTGTGAATGACTAGAGAGGATAAGGTTCATTAGTCAAACTAAAAATCCTTTTCCTTTTGAGTCCCTTAGAAATTAGACTTTGAGCAAGGGCAGTCATTTAAAAGGGCAAGTCAGAAGAATTGTCAGCCCTCACCAGCAGAGACTACTATATATCTTATATCGTATGGAGGTTTCACTAAGAGGTGCCATTCATCTTGAGAAATTCATGGCATGTCACTTGACCCAAAGACGTAAAACATCTTGAATTATGACTTATCCTTGGGCGAGGTGCCAGGAGGAAGACAGTGCTTGCGTGGTTAACATTTAACTGTCTCTCTCCCTGCACAGTGATTTTTAATAAAAAGTTTGCTGTGCTATATGTTCTGTAACCTAAAGATAAATTAAAAAGATACCTGATTTACAAAGAAGTATTCTGCAAAGTGCAAAACCAACATAATTTCATGCTCCCCTTGCCACCAGCTTATCATTGCAAATTAAATTTTGTTCTAATCAACCCAAGCTGTTGGAGTATATGCCAAATGCCACAAAAAAATGTATTCTTACAATTTGTGAATCATGTGACTTTCATAAAGATGCTCTTTGCTGCAGTTCTTACCAGCTATACTCAGTTAGGCTTTTGAGTACATTTCAAGTGCATTAAATTTTTGAAAATGTTCTGCCGTAGACTGTTCATTCACACCGGGAGAGTTTCCAAGTTAATTCAGCCTACTCTTCCTTGAGACTTTTATCAGTATTGAAAATGATGAAGTTCAGCAAACGATACTTTGATAGCAAAGTAAATGCCTTGAAACGAATGGCAAAGATTTTTTTTTAAAAGTGAAAAGATGACCTTTCTTCATAGCTGCCATTTCTTCAAAGTAAGAAGGAAGGACTACTAATGTGTGTCACAATAGAGGTGCCATTTCAGGAGTTGTTGTTGTTGTTGTTATGATGATGAGGAGGAGGAGGAGGACAACAAAGGCAATGGGAGGTCCAGGAAGGGCAATGGGAGGATGAGATGGTTCACAAGCTGAAGAGAAGTGAGAAATCAGCTTGGAAAGTGACAGAGGAGCAGACGGAGGGACAGTTTTGCCACCTCTTTGCACAAAGGAGCAGTATTATGGGGAAGGGGCAAAGAGAGGGCATAAGGATTAGATCCTTTCGCCCTGTCCTTGTCTCAGCTTGTACAAGTGACCTGCCCCACTTTCGAAGGCAGAGGGTACTGCTTCCCTATTGATGTTTCAGATAAAGAACATATCCATTACAGGAGGAAAAGACAAGTTAGTTACACTGGGCAAAAAATTAAGATAACACAATACCTTGCCCCAAATATTAAATTATTTTGAAAAATGTATACAGCAAAGATAGAAGGATAAAATTTTCAACTGGGCAATGGCAAGCTAGATCCTCAAAAGTGAGAAGTTGGTGAGTAAGGGAAAAAACTATCCAGTAGCATCTCCAGTTTTATTTACCAGATAATTGTAGCAGGGACCTGGCACCTTTAACTAGTCTTGAGAGATGATGTCTTATCCATGTCACCATCTCTGATTTTCCCCCCAAGGATATTAAAAGTGTGGCTTTAATTATTATACTCAAAGCATAAATATTTATATGTTTAGTAGCTTAGCTTTGAGATATGCAACCTAATGACACATTATTTTGAATGTACACCATTCATCTGAGAAGAGGGTGTCTCTGAGGAATTTCCTAAAGTATAATTCTAGAATTGATGTGAAAGAAAGTTTTATGACTTAATCAAAACATGTTAGAGTCAGTCTTAAAGCCATGGACATCTTTTCTTTATCACCTAAGGCAAACTCTAATTCCTGGCCTAATGCCGAGAAAGGGAAGGTTTTCTTGGCACCTGGATGAAAAGTTTAGCCTATGTTTGGGGTACTAGTGCCTTCCCTGCTCCTGATTATTACACTTTTTGCCAATTCTAAATGCATTCTCTTGTTCTTTGTCTATGAATATGTAATGCATTTAAATAAGTTGTGAGCCTTGATGAGTATAAACCAAGAGTGCCTGCACAAATGCCTACAGGCAGCCCGGCCCCTGGTACTTGCAGGACCACAGTCTGTGGGCTACCTCCTGCCCCATGAGGTACTAGAGGGACCTCATGCACATGCATCTGGATACCCCAGGCCACATGTCCAAGCTCCATCCACATGTATACCCCATCACCTCAGCCATGCTTCAGGGCCAAATATGCCCATCTTCTAGAGACACTCATGAGAAGAGGCCCCTGGGAAGTGGGCAAGGGCTATGTGGTCATAGAATCCTACACTCGTGGCATCTAGTATGTGGCCTAGAATGGAAGCAAAGGCTCCAACTGAACAAGTCCCTTTGGGCCTGTGTCTTCCTCACTCTATGAAAAGATAAGTCAATAAAGGAATAAATCGGGTATTTGCAAGAGGCATTGGAGAGTACTCAGGTCTATGGTGACCTGCAAACCACAACCCGACTCTCCAGCTCCAGCCGATTTGTGCCAAATATTTCAAGAGAAACTGGAAATTCACATTTATTTAAAATCTCTCTATGTATAAACATTGGGAATTAATTTTAACAATTATTAAATAAAATACAAGCCAGCACTATGCAAACCAGGAGCAGCCCTTGGCCAGTAGTTAACTGTTCTGAGCTAAGCCGTCTCACCTGGCAGGTATTGCCAACAACTCTGCCTTCCCAAAGGGAGACCCTCTCCCAGTCAACAGAGCAGGGATTTACAGTATGACCTGGGGGATGAAATAGAAGCGTAACCTAAAAATTAATTATTTGACTTGAGCACAACTAAGTGATAAATTCTGCACACCCATTTATATGTGAGCCAGAAGAATGCATCAGAGATCCTGGAAATTGGCATATTTAAAAGAAAAAATTATACATGGTATTATTTAGTCACTTTATGACATTTTACTACATTATTCTAAAACAGCACTGTTAATGTCCTGCCCAGGAAGGGTTGTTGGAAAGAAGACAGTCTCATTTGGGTCCAGAGTCAAATGAAATAGAGTTAGTCCCTCAAAGGTAACCATGCTACCAACTGTCAAGAGTTGCAGACCCAGAACAACCCCCAAAACAACTTAGAAGTCTTCTTCACTTCCTGATTTTATATATACTCATTTTGCTAAAAATAAAGAACTTTATTCTGAGGTTGAAGGAAAAGTCAAAAGGCAATCACAAAGTATTCTACTGATGTACTTGATTCTTTCACTTGCCCCAGGACCACTCACATTAACTTAGTCAATGATTTTCTTTCTCTCTCTGGAACCAATGGCAAAGCCACTCCCAGCCATTTATTGCAAAGACAGATAATTTTTCTTTGTTGCTGATTCACTGACAACCACAGCTCTCAACCCCCTAAAATATGACAGCCAGAAAATGAGATCTCTCTTGTCACTGCCTGTGATATTTAGTTACTGATTTGGTCCAATAACTCAGGGAGATTTTCAATTTAATGTACTAGCGTAATAATTGTTTGTTTTTCTTCTTCCTATCTCTAATCACTTTATTTCCAACTTGTACAAGGACTGATAAAGGACATGTGCTTCACCAAAACAATAACAGCTTGTCTTTGGATGATGTTCTCTAGTGGGGAGGATAAATTTTATAGGCAGAAGTTTTAAATTCTGACTGAGAAGAAGGAAAGGGTTTGACATTGACATGGTGTTCTTGGATGACCTCAGTACATTTCTTACAGACCAAAAGCATCTTTTTCTTTTATTAAAATCTGATTAATTAGATCTTAATGAAAAATAAAACTTACTAAATAATAATAAATAGCAATGGGTCTCATTCATTCTGTGATTTCAAACAAGAAATGAATACATTTTTGTAAGACCATTTCCTAAACCCAAGTATGTGAATAAAGGTAGCTCTTCTGTTAGGTATCAATGTAACAAAACATCTCTTGTGGTCTCTATTCTTTCTCTCTGACTTTTTCATTTCAAAATGGAATTGTACCATATAAGGTTAAAAGTCCTCTTTGGAGCTTCTGCTAATTATTTTTAACATGCCCCATGAGACATCTTCCATAGTTCCAAATAGGAGACCGTATGTAGAGACCCAGAAGGAATTATTAATGGTGATTACTTTCCATCTTATTATTTCTCTGTTCCATAAACATCTTTTGAATACACTGATCAAATTTTAAGATGGAAATGAAATTGTCTCTTTCTAATTAACTTATTCTAGGTGCCTGCTCCAGGTCTTTTCATCAGAGTACCAATACCTAGGTATTAAATTAAAACAACAAAATCTCTTCTGGATGACAGATCAACTTTTATTTCAAAACCTGGTTTCTCTTGGCTGCTATCTTTCTATCACTTCTCTATGTAAGAAAGCTTGCTTTCTTATGAAAAGATTGGTTTGACTTATCTCGTTAATAATAGAGTATATTTTATAGTGCTATGGACCAAAATGAACAAGACCTCCACCACCTCTTTAGAGACTAAAACTTTGTAATTCCTTCTCCTGACATTATTAGCGAACTACTTTTTTCCAATGAAACACCTTAGTTCATTTATTTACCCTTTAAACTACTTCATTAAGTTGACCTACAACAAGCTACACAAACTCCTTTGAAGAAGTATGTTTCCCACATACATGAAACGTATTAACACTTCTTGGGTAGCAAAATATCATAAAATAGAACTATCGCTCTCTAGAAGAATTTATGATGGGCTACTTTACATAGACATTTCTTGGGAATTAGTAGCCCATTTTAAGTAGGGCTCTTTAAAAAGTGTAGCCTCGAAACTTGATTCATATTCCTGTGCCCAATCTTCCCTCAACCTTCTGAAAAACCTTTCCCCCAGTGGGCCCCAAAGATGTGTATTTTCTACAAGTTCTTTAAATGAGACCTATGTATCATACGGTTTAGTATCCTATCTGCTTGTTTTGTGATCATCTTTATTAAATAATTATTATACAGCTAAGAAGCTCCATATCTAAGACTTAGCATTGTCTCGGGAGTTTGCAGTCTTCACAACAAGAACATACATCTAAGGAGCAGCGGGGAGGAGTGTTTCACCTGTGCCTGCTATGAAGGCTTAAACTGAGCCAAGACCTGAGGGCTCTGCACTTAGTTGTGTGGCCCTTCAAACGCTCTGCATATCTAGGGGAAAGAGCAGCCAGTCAACCCGGCTTGCAACCATGCCAGTGTCTAGGACAGAGCCCAGTACGTAGGAATCCTTCGGGAAGACCCTGTCTGATAACTGAGTGCTGTGTATGGCTGTCTGTATTCCAGCGGAGCCCTGCCCAGAGAATGGGAGGAGCCCAGGCTCTGTATCAACCCACCACAGCTCTCCACGCAGTGACTACGCGACCTACACCAACAGCAACCACGCCGCCCCCAGCAGCAATGCCTCTCCCCCCGAAGGCTTCGCCTCCCACAGCCTGCAGACCAGCGACGTGGTCATTCATCGCAAAGAGAACGAAGGCTTTGGCTTTGTCATCATCAGCTCCCTCAACAGGCCTGAGTCTGGATCCACTATAAGTAAGTGTCTGACTTGCCTGTGTTGGAATAGGGGTCTTGCTTTTATGCATTCGGTGGTAGGGATACCAGACAAGTAAATCAGAGAGCTGTTACAGATACACCATGTAGCCTGGAAGTCACAGGCCTTGGGCCCAAATAAGGTATCTTTAACACTACTAGTCAAATGTGGCTGGTCTGTGGCTCAAGAAGAATGTGAGAACACAGCTAATGCCCCCCCTACCCTGTAAAAGCTCTTCACTCATGTGTAAATTGGGATGAAAATAAAACAGAGCCAAGTAATGGTATCGCTATGAAAGAAAGGGTGCTCCTTTCTTGGGCTAGTCAGGGAATGCTTCCATAAGGAAGTAAATTTCATGGAGAGCTGGTCAATAGGCTGACACCAGTCACGCAAAGGATGTGGGGAAAATCAGTCCACCCAAAAGGTAAACTGGGAAGGAGGTCACATTCCAGAAATGTGCAGAAGCCAGGTGCAGCCGAGGTGGAGTGAGCAAGAGAGAGCGGCACAGAACAAGGCAGGGCTAGGCAGGCTCCACATGCCGTCACCGAGCAGGCTCAGCTGTAGGCTAAGTCCACGGGAACCACCAGAGGATTTTAAGCAGTGGGCTGAAATCAGACTTATATTTTTAAAAGATGAGTCCAGCTGCTTGTGGAAATGGAAATCAGCAGGGGAAAGGGGGCTACGAGAGGGGAGCACAAGATACAGTCAGGTGGCCGTTAAAACAGCCCTGTGGATCCAGAGACACCGTGCCTTCCCCAGGGTGGGAGAGCGGACGAGGGGGGCAGATGGATGCAACCTCTGAGGCTTCCCCAACCCTCAGCTTCTGCGAGTCTGGCCAGCAGGCGGTCAGAGGCCATATTTCTCTTCCAGCAGGCCATCTTCACAGACTCCCAGGCTTCCTTGGTTGTTTTTCTTTCCACAACACTATTTGTGAACTCATTCAGAAGCCTGCGGGCAGCAGGGCAAAAAAAGCAGGAGGAAAACTTGTGCCTTGTCACACTGAAGTGATGTGGTCCCGAATGTTGTGAATAGAAACACCAAAATGAAGGAACATTCAGAGGAAAATAAATAAAGAATTGCAGCCATCTTGTGGTCCTGAACTCTTACAAAGTCTGGTAGTTTTCAGCACATGGAGATGGGAAAGAATGAGTATCAAACGATACTCAGGAAACAAAATTATTGAGAATAGATAAGAACTTTACCAGATACAGTTAATGTTATGAAAAAACCACCAGAACTATATGGAGAGAGTTGCCCCATTTAGCTTTTGCCTTGAAAAATTCAAGAGTGAAAACTTTAGAAGCATTAAATCTTGGCAAATATGTGCAGAAGCCAAATTAAATACATCTGAAAGTACAATTTCATTTCTCTCTTTCTTCATGATAAGGAGAAGAAATAAATCCAATCTTTAAGCATAGACAAAAGCAAAATTCTGTCAGTACGACGGATTCACCAAGATTAAAAGGACATGACTAAAGATTTTCATGAATTATGTAAACAGCCTTCCAATAATTTACACTTGGGGAAAATTTTCACAGAGGGGTTTTGCAGCTATTCCAAATTCAAATTGTTTATTGGGGCAGAATACCTAAAGGACTGGAATAGAAATAAAAAGTGTACTGTCACAGTGACAGTGTTAGCATGTATTCAAAGTTTCAACTTCATTTGAAGCGAGCGTGACAGCTTTATTTCTAAATGTATGGGGAATGTGTGTGTGGTGTGTACAACGTGCATGCACTTACTGTGTGAAATAACCACAACTCCTTTTTCTAATGCAAATATATCTATGCATAAGTAGATCTGGAAAAGAACAAGTGCAAATGTTTATAATTAATATGTGAATTTTTCTTCCTACCAAGTGACATCAGACTGACCTCAAAAGAACAATTACTTGACATCACCCTGGAGAGTAGAAATATATCCTAGAGTACATGATGATTCATGACTCCTATAACTTTTTTTTCACATATTTGTTTTGTTTTGTTTTGTTTTAATTTAGGGAGTTTGAAATGCAGGTTGCCCGATCCTTTGTGGCAAAAGCAGTGATTATACAGATGGCACACTGCATTTACAGTCTATAATTTCCAACATGCTCCTAAAAGCTTCCTGGAGCTGATGCTCCTTTATACTTAACATGTGTAATAATTTGAACTTTTTTTTTTTTTTTTGAGACGGAGTCTCTCCCTCTGTTGCCCTGGGCTTGAGTGCTGTGGCATCCCTTCTCACAGCCACCTCAAACACCTGAGGACAAGTAATGCTCTTGTCTCAACCTCTCCAAGTAGCTGGGACTATAGGCGCCCACCACAACACCCAGCTAGTTTTTCTATTTTTAGTAGAGATGGGGTCTCCCTTTGCTCAGGCTGGTCTGGAGCTCCTAAGCTCAGGCAGTCCACCCACCTTGGCCTCCCAGAGAGCTAGGACTATAGGTGTGAACCTCTGCACCCAGCCCTTGAACTCTAATTTTGAAGAGTAATACTAAGTGCCTCATGAATGATAAAGAATTCCCTTTGTGCCACATATCCGTGGTCAAAAACATCAAAGGTGCTTGGGCTCAGTGAGACTAAGAGAGGGTCATGTTGTCAGATGCTTGGGAATCACCATCATTACCAGGGCTTGTGTCATTTTTCTCTTCATGTCCCACCTGAGCCCAAGGATCATTATTCCCTGATGCCTTTTCTTGGTGAACTAAGGGCTGTTTTGCATCTGACAGTGGCACCATTACATTTACACAAGAGTGGTGTGAGTGCCACGGTCATACTGCCTGGATTTGAGACATGGCTTTATCTTTTACTAACCACACAACCTTAAGGAAGCTGAGTAAACTCTTCGGGCCTCAGTTTCCTTCACTGTAAAGAAAAGATCATTTTTAATCCTTAGTTCATGGGGTTGCAAAGAGAGTCAAATGAATTGAGACATGGAAGTGCTTAGAATAGCGCTGGCCTGAGTAAGGAAGCCCTAAATATGTCATTGCCACTATCTAGGAATAGATCATGCCTGCTAGGAATGATCTTTCTGTTATACCAGCTTTCTCGTCTTAGGTAGCACAGACTCACCCTGGCTCTCAGTTCAGTTCACTATTAGTCAGAGCCAGTCACACTCCCAAGGCAGCTAAATCTGGGAGCAGATGTGCATGTCTCTATGGGCAGCTTCCCTTGCCCTCCTTCTCCTCATATGCTGACCTTCAGGGACACAGTATTTCCCACCATCCCACCACCTCCAGCTTGGCTCAGTGGTATGGACAGTCAGAGAAATAGTAGCCAAGCCAGACCAGCTCAGAGTGCCTTTGCCGAGGCTTCAAGCTGGAATGGCAGCTTCATCGCTCCGGAATTCACACACCAATAAACTAGAAAGATGAAGGAAAACATCCAAATTTATACTTGAAACCATGCCTTTCAGAATCTCCCTGCAAACACTAAGACATTATTGAATATTATCAGAAAAGAGGAGAGAGAGAAACAAGCCAGATGCGAGCTTCCCTCCCTGGGGATGGAGATAACCTCCATGGCTTCTTCAGCAATGGCCAACAACCTTATCAAGGATTGGCGTTGTTCCAGCTAATTGGGAAATTGGGAAAGAGGATTCCTAGCTTATTTTTTGCCTGGTATTTAGTAATGTTTTTAACAAAGCCTCATACACAACATGTTTTTGTTTTCAAAATATTATTTGTTTTTAAACAAAGCCCCACACACAACATGTTTTTGTTTTCAAAATATCATTTGCCCAAAAACAAAAAGGGAACTACATCAAAGTAATAAAGGAGCAAACTGCTTCCTTCCAAGGCCGGTGACTCAGAAGGCCAACCATTGACTGTGGGTAGACTGGTCTTACAAGGCTCCCATCTGTAGTGCGGGGAATCATTCTTGATTTAAAGTGAGAATAAGCCAGTATCTTGAGCATTTTTTCCCATTATCTAAAATATTAAGTATTTCTTTCAGACGTTAAAATTGAGCCCAAGGGAAAGCAAAGTGGTTTCCAGACCAGAGCTTAGAGTAACAATGAACTGTAATAGGCAATTGCCTTTCAAATTCTTAAAAATGTTTGAACAAAGATTTACATACAAAGATGTTTATTGCCATATGATTGATAAACATAAAAAACGAAAATAATGCCAAAACCATTGCAAACTCTGCAATATTTGGAAAGTTTGGGGCATATCCTGCCTTTGACAAACTGTTGTCACTCCCACTGAGTCTGTGAGAAGACTCGGGTAGCTTCCTGTCGCCACATGGATCAGATACTTACTCTACAAATTGTCCCAGGCGCTTGGCACAGTGGGGTTGACAGGCTGGTCCTTGGGTCTCCCACGCTCAAGGCCGGTGTCCTGACACCAGACTTTACCGCAGAGGTGTAACCTGACCTTATAGGAGCTTCCTACTTCCTCACCAAACCTTCTTTCCCACTGTAGGCTCCCAAAAAAAGGGCTTTGGTACAAGTGATGAAATGAAAGAGACCTTAGTTTCTGACTTTTTGATACTTTGTCAGGAAGGTAATGTTGGACTGTATGGGGTAGACATACAGGGCAGCTTGGATGTCAGTGTTGGAGGCCGACAGCCTATTGAAGGATTTCTGAACTTAAACACAGGCCCTTAACAAGCCGTGAGTTAGAGCACACTCAGGATGGCAGCCACGGCAGCCTAAATAGTCAACAGCGGAGGAAGAAACGTTTCAATTCTTCCTTCTCTTCTTCCTGTTCTCCCAGTGGTACTGATTGAAGGCCTCTGTTTCCATGTATTCCTTCCCTCACACGGGTTGGAGTCTGACTAGCTCATCCTGACTTTCCCTAAGGTCACTGCCATCTGATGTTCAGGGGAGCAGTTTGTTATCCTTGATAAAATGTCCTGAGGATGCTGCCCATAGGCTGTGGAATTTGAAAGTTATTCTTGGGATTCAAAAACTCAGCTGCCAGTTCTTTTATGACATTTTTATTCATGGTCCCTAAAAAAGGATGAAATTAAACTGAACTAGCAGTGAAGTGAGTATTTTTCTCACCCAAACTCACCTCACCACCCACACAGGCACTAAATAATCACTGACCTTAGGGAAAGCACAGAGTACAACAAAAAGCCGAGATCTCTACACTCTTGCCCCAACACCACGAAATGTGAACTAAATGGAAAGAATATTGGACAGTGACCCCAAGCCTCACTCCAGCTCATCCACCAACTCCTGTGTCCCTGGAACAAGCCACTTGGTCTTCCCGTGCCCCTTCCTCAGCAAAAATATAAGGGGAAAAGGTCTGTACAACCTCTTCTAGCTCTAAGTTACATCATGCCATAAACCAGCATGAAAAATAAGGTACTAGATGAATTTCGTTGGCGTGTGAGTGGTCATGAACGAGTTTGAGGCCTGGACCATATTTTTCATTAGCTCAAGCTCTTGTTTTAACTCTCATTGCTTTCTTCTTTGATTGTGCATTGAAAGTGGCTCCCAACAGGGTGAATTCTTTTGTTCTCTCAACGCTTGTCACCAAATGATCTGAAACAATCACTTGAATACACTGAACCAGCTAGCTCCCCTTTTAAGGTGATTTGAAGCAGTGTTTTTCCCCCCTCTTTCACTCCTTAGCACTTGTATTATCAGATGACAACAGCTATAGAACACATTGAGACAAAACGAGTGAGGCTGCTGAAGGCAAGATTCCCCACTTCCCATCAAGCTGCACCCAGCCTTCCTCGGCTGTCTTGGCACACCTGAAACCTCTAGAACACCTCTTTTTAATGGCGCCATGGTTACAAAGCTCTGCCCTAAAGCGAAGCTTCTAAGCAATGAATAAGCGCCTCATCCTATGTTTTTTTGGTTTGGGTTGTGCTGGTGAGTTTTCTTCAAAATTCCATATTGAGAATGGATAAGACACAGATAATAGGTGCAACTGATGCTGCTCCTGGTGCCATGGCCTTCTCTTCATTGTTATAAACTTTGGCCCATCAATTCTCCATCTTCAAAAGCCTTTGCATTGCTAGCAAGTTCCTGAAAGCATAGCCATGCAGTTGGACACAGGCATTAAAAAGCAAGTCTCATTCATTTCTCTATTTCTCATTGGTTTACAAAAGCAAGTTCCCTTTCAGAGTTGTTAATCAGCTTTGCAACATGTAATATTTCCTCATTCCTTACATGAATCTCTGCTTTGGATTCCTTCAGTAACACAGTACTTTCACTCTGGGCTCTGACTGTGCTGAGAGCAGCTCATTTAGGAGGCCTGATGGTATACACCCACACTGTTGATGTGAGTCTTTTAATAACAGAAGAAATGGGATGGGGAGCCTATGTAAAATACCAACTCCCCATCCCACTCCCTGCAAAAATCGAGCTTCTAATTATAGGTCATTATCATCACAGGATAAGCAATTATCTTCATAATTTGGTGGAAAACTTAAATATACTAAAAAGATGACCTGGCATTCATCATCTGCACTGATGTGCGTATGTTTTAAATCAAATAAGTCTTTTCACATTTATTGGTGTGACTTTCCATTTCATGAGGTAGCCTAGGGTAGGAGTAGAGGGCTAAGGATGCAAAGTGCACCAAGATAGGCAGCACTTTCTACATACGGTCTAGTCTTCCTGTGTCAAGTCCTTGATCATAGCACCCCCAATGAAAACATCTACTACTGGATAAAGTTCATCATGCCGCTCTCATACTTGAGACCCTGTGTGATCTGGACAAAGGGGCTTTTCACCAATAGCTCTTCCCAGGTTCCATTCCATCAAACCTGGGTTAGTCTTATGTTTTGCCTGCTGCCACTTAGAATGGATGAAATCATAATTTTTACCAAGGTTTCCCCAGGGCACTGTGATCAGAATCTTACATTATTAAATCATAACTGTGTACATTAATGCATTTATAGGGCACAATGTGCTGATAAAAAAATTGTTAAGGAAAAAAAATTGAATCTTACATTGTGTTTAATCTTCACAGCAAGTTGATGCAGTAGAGACTCTTGCCCTCACAGTAAACATCTCTCGCAATCAGCCCCAAAATGTGATCTCTTAAACTTTGCCCAACCCCTCCTCCACTTCCCTCAAGTGTTTTTCTGTAATTCCCATGTGGAGATTCTTGTCTGCAAACCCACTAATTGCTTACTGTTCCGTGACTTCCCTTCTGTTATTATCTCTGTTATTAGCATCTATTATTGTCATTTTACTTCTGTGTTTATGTTTTGCTCTCCCTACCCCCACCAAAAAAAAAATAATAGTAAGTTCCTTAAGGGAAAGGAACAATAGCATTTCTTTAAATCCTCTGCAGCTCCTGGCAGGAGCTTTTCAAGGATTTTCATGTAATTTAGGCTGATGAGATTCTCCTGTAGTGATCAAGCACCGTCCTCATCAAGAGTGAAACGTGAAACTATGACCGTGCTTGCCCTAACTCATCCTGCGCGTACCCTCGCTGGTCCATCCCTCAAAGGTAGGAAGCCATATGGCTGAGGAAGGGGAAAGCAGCGGAGGATCACTGAGGCGAGGGACTGGGTGCAAACCCATCCTCACTCAGCTTGAGAAGTCCCAAGGTAATGAAGTGAAACTGCAGCATGTCCCAGAATCCACATTTCCCACCAGTTCTCGGCCTGGGTAAATGACTATAGCCAGCTCTGGACCTGGTGAAGTCCCAGATGCGAGAGTCTAAGAAGTCAGGGGCAAGGGAGCCATCCAGACCCTCTGGGCAGCCCCTCTAGCCACATCCATCAAGGTTGCAAAGCCCTTGTTGTGTGAAGCACTGGGCAGTGGCCTCAGTGAGCTCTGATCCACCTTATTCTGGCACCAGCACCTCCTGGAATCGTACCCATCTGTGTGAGCACTGCCTCAGTGATAAATATATAGTTCTAAATAGGAGAATTTGGATGGCATCCCAAGCGCCTTAGAAAAAAAGTATTGCTTCCGATTATTTATTCATTTCACAATTGTTATTAACAAAGCAACCCATTTCAGTTCCAAGTGAACAACTTCTGAATCACATTACTTCTTTACAGGATCATACTCAGTTAAGACCAGGATGAATAGGACCTATTGATTCAATTTCATTTTTCAGTATTTCTGAACATGACTAGTTTTGTTCCCAATTTAAATTCTGGCTGTCTGAGTCCTACAGCCAGTAAGCAAACAAGCAAACAAACAAACAAACAAAAATAGATTTTGCATCAAACTCTTGGGTACTCTGGTATCTGAACATCAAAGCATTTATTAACTACAACAGACAAATGCAAACATTTCACTCTCCTGGCACTAACGTATTTAAAGACCTTTAAATTATAAGAGTCAGTCTGCAGAGAACACCATCATTTGTGTTTATTTTCAAGAAGAGGAGCAGTACAATCTATCAGAAAAATCTGTGAGTGTCCACAGCATTTTTTTAAAATTCTGGACTGTTTGACTTATTGTTTGATGAAGCTTGTAAATCATAAGTTTTCCCCACTAGGGAATCATTTTTCAGGAAAGTTTTATTATGATATTCAAAGATTCTGCAAGCAGCAGCAGAAGGGGGTTGTCTCCTTACCTTTAGCTATTTGGTTGTCTTGAAAGCTAATAAATGGGCGATCAGTAGCTGTTTCCTCTGGGTTTCTGTCCTGCGGCTCCTTCTTATGCACTAACTACTAGTACAGGGAGGCTGCAACTAAGAAGAAACCCCAGACGTCATTTACGGAATGATCCTCTACCAGTGGAGTGTGCCTGCCCATCACTCTCCCATGGGGTTCAAACACATTCGGAGCCTGCAGCTCACTTTTGCAGAAGACACTTTTTCTTTGTATTCTATTCAAGGCCTCATGTTGGATCAAATTCTGTGTAATTTTATTTTTCTTCTTTTTCCCAACAATCAACCACAAGGGAAAATATGTCAGGGAAGTCTTCTAATAAAGCTGATTCCATGTGTGGAATCATTTTAAAAGGTTATTGCTAAGTGGATATAGTATTGTTATTTATCTCCATTGTGCAACTACGTTCAACTAAGTATATTTTTCTCATTTGGACTAAGATAAATATCATTTATTTTTGCTGTCCAACTTCCACCAAGGACTTAGGGAATGCCTCTACTGAAACTCCTTCCTGTCACGCCAACTCTGGTGAAAGTGCTTTTTATTTGTGCATTTGACCACCAATAAATTTGCAATTTGAGCTAGATTTGTTCCCAGCCAAACTATTCTCAGTACTTGGTCGGAATCATTTCTAGAGATTAATCAGCCAGCCTCTTCTGGGTGATGAGTCAGATCACTAATAATTCCTAAGATTTTTTACACTGCCAGAGAAAACTAACTAAATAGTAGAGTGTGCCATCAGCATTTTTATTTTTCAGTCTGATTTCTCCCAGATCTTATTTCTTTAAGCCAGGCAAGGATTCGCTCCATAAAAATGCTCAGATGTTGATACCTGATGAACCCATCTGCTTTCAAGAGCAAAGGGCCCAAAACCTTCTGCTCTAAGGCTATTCATCATAAAGATGTATATTTATGGATTCATCATGAGAGGAAGGTCTTCCAGAAAGCAGAGAAGAGTACATATTATAAGAGATTTTGCCCTACGGTTTTCTGGCATAGAGCTGTTGATATTATTTGTGATAAAAGAAGGATATTTCAAATTAGAAATCTTGATTCAAGTGTTTATTAGGCTTGTTAGATGAACACCAAGATGAAAAATGGTTACGTTCCTATAGGCACTTGACAAAATTGAAATACAATAAAACCTGGTGCCAAATTAGCCACTGATATTGAGGCTGTTGGTGCTAAGTCATTTCCAGCTCCAGTCAGCATGTATGATGACAAGCTTTAAAGAAGACCTCCAGGCACCTACATTCATATCCCACTGAATTTACACACAACCATATCTGTCACTCCTGTGAGATGGAGGCAAGCTGTTACCCAGACATGCTTTCCAGATATAAAATGAATACATCAGGCCCTCCCTATTGCTGTTATTGATGCCTTCCTCGAGGTTCTAGATTAGCACCATGCAGTAGAACTTTCCATGCAATGATGAAAATGTTCTATTCTGTACTGCACGATACTGTATCCACTAGCCACATGTAGCATGGAACATCTGCAATAAGGCCAGCATGACTGAGGAATTGAATTTTTAATTATCTGTCATCTCAGTTAATTTAAGTGGCCACATGTGGCTAGTAGCCACCATGTGGGACTGCACAGCTCTGGAGTATTTTAAATTACCTCCCTGCTTCTAGCCTCACTGCTACTCTACCACCATCATACTCCTTCTAAAACAATTCTGATGATCTCACTTAACTCTCACAATCCACTAGTGACTTCTCACTGGGCTATAAGATCAGTTCCAAGTCTCAGGCACAGCATTAAGGTCTTTCATGACCTATCCTTCCTTCTTTATCCCAGCTCACTGTCATCTGTGCTCATGGCACTCCCACACCCAGAGCGTAGACCTTGCTAATCCACAGAACTGTGTCTTTGAAAATCATATCACCTGTGACCATGAACCCCACCCACCCGCCCCCACCCGCCAATTCTTGTAACCCAGCAAAGTCCTGTTCATCTTTTACAGCTCTGATTGGGCAGCATATCTAACTTCCCACACCTTCTGCTCTTTTGACATCAGGTTTTCTTTGTTTGTTTGCTTGCTTAGCTCTATTTCCATCCAAAACCTCTTCATCTCCCTCTGCTTCTTCACTTCCGCCCCCCACCCCCACCCCACCATTGTAAGCTTTAATTTCTATGTAGTAAAATTTTACCCTTTTTAGTCTGTAGCCTGAATCATGACAGGTGTGTACAATTCTGACTACTGCTGCAAAGAGTCCATCCCTTCATCCATTCCTAGCCCTGGTGACCTCTGATTTATTTTCTGTTTTGTAGTTTTGCCTTTTCCTGTATAAATAGAACTATACAGTAAGTAGCCTTTTGAGTCTGCTGTTAGAGGTGAGAATCTCTGAGCTGTTCACTGGACCTGGTTCAGTTCACCCAGCAAAACTAGTGAGTTCAGCTGAGTCAAAGAGAGAGCAAGACACTGGGGGAGTGGAAAATAAGGCAGTTGGGACCCAAAAATAACTGAAAAAGAAGTACAGTTTTGATTTAAAGTAAAGCAGAGATACGCCTAGGCTTTTCCAGGAAAGTAGAAAAGGGTCCTCCTCGCAAGTGGGAGGAGATGCTATGCAAAGGCAACAAACCAGTGTAAGTATCAGTATTTGGTCCCTTTTTAATTATTGAAGAGTATTCTACTATCTGGATGCATCACAGTTAGATGCATCCATTCCCAGCTGAAGGCAGTTGGGTTGTTTCCTGGTTTGAGTAATTACAAATAAAGCTGTTAATAAACCTTTTCATATAGGGTTTGGGTGGAAGTGCCATTTTATTTCACTCAGTAAATATCTAGAAGTGGGATTGCTAGTTCCGACTTCCAAAGTACCATTTTGTATTTCCATGTACGAAGGCTCCAGATACTTCCTCCATGTGGGAGTACTTGTTATTTTTTGACTTTGTGCTTGTTTTCTTAATTTTAGCCTTTCCAATAGGTACATAGTGAATATCTCATTTTGGCTTTAATTTGTGTACTTTCCCTAAAGACTAATGATGTGGCAAATTGTGCTTTTAGCCATCCGTATATCTTCTTTGGTGAGGTTTGCTTTTTTTGTTTGGGGTTGGTTTTGTTTGTTTGTTTTGCATTTAGTCTCTTTCTTAAGTATAATTGACACGTCACTTCATGAACGACAAAACACATTTTGAGGCTCTGTAGTCCTACTTTTCTCATTTCTCATGTAAGAGTAATAAGTGATTTTATGATAATAGTCTCAGGTACAATTATTATGGAAACATGTTTGCTTAGTAAGAGTAAAAACACATATAGTTATATAATGCTTGGAACATAAGTCATAAGAGAAAAAAGCAGTCAGAAATCCAAATGAAGTTAAAACGTACTATACTTGGGCAAGAAAGAAAAGGCACAGAAAGAAAGACCATGTGTGGTGATGCTCTCACTTTTCAAGTGAGGAAACTTACATAATTTATTTGACAATTCAGAGGTCACGCAGCAAATTATTTACAAAGTTAATGTCTAATCAAGATCTTCTAGCTCCTGAACATTTTGCTTGGGGATCTTTTCATATTTAATTTTATCCAGTCATGCAAAATTGCATTATTTCAAGTTAAAACACACTTCCTACCCTGTTAGTGGAACTTGGGCTTATGTGTGAAACTGAAGAACCAATAAATATTCATGTAATCTTCTGGATAACATATTGAAAAGGACAGCTGGCTCAGGAGGGATCATTTGCCTGGGTATCTGTTTCCATTTATATTAAGAAAATATTGCAAGAAGTTATTATCTTCCAGAGGGCTTAGGGGAATACAATGGAAATCTGATATTGCATTTGATTGCTTTTGACATTTACCTATTGTAACAGGGAAACTGTGTGAAGATAGCCAAGTGACTTTTTACAAAACACAATTTCAGAAACTATAAAAAGAAAAAGGAGATGGCAGAGATAAAATACACTGCATCTGTAAAAATGAGAAACATGACTTGTCAACAACACCTGCTTGTAACTATCAACCATTTCTATTGGGCCTGCTGAGAAATTACTCAGAGCCAAGTACATTGATGGGTGTGAAATCTCATGTGCTTCAAAAGGCAGTCAAGAGATAGAGAGGAGAGAAAGAAAGTGTTGTTTTATTGAACATTTTTAACCCAAAACCTAGGGTTGATGAAATGTAATTTTATGACATTTTCTGAACACTTGAAAAGAAATCAGTTGTCTTTTGTATTTTTATCTTTCAAGGCTATAGGAAATGACGAGACTTTTGAAGTTTGAATATATAAAATACTTGACAATATTTTTCCAAATAGATTTCAAATCTCTAACTGGGACACCAAAATATCAGTGTAAGCTAATTTAAATTTGCAAAAGATATTTTCCATTTCTAATTGTTGGTGGTAAAATGATAACATGCTTGTCTCCTCTCATTTTTTTAGACCCCCAAATAGTGATAGTAAATGAATAAGAAAAAGAATGGGCAGGAGTGTGCAATATTTTTTAAAGACCAAAAAGTAGCAACTCATTCAGCAAGGTAAAGGAAACCAAAAAGAGATATGCCTAACACAGACCCAATCATTTCTTTGGAAACTCACAGAGGCTCAGAATTTTTAAAACTTGGAACAGAATGGAACACAACAATCATGACCACCAAGTGTGAAATTTTATTCTTAAAATAGAAAAACAAACAAATAAGAAAGAAATGGATTGCATTAATGTTAACAGCTATGAACCTTGAATAAGGTTTCCAATTGTGTCTCCCCCACTCCCAGTCCTACTTTCCCATCACGATCTCATCTAAACCTAACTACCTTCTCCCAAGGCCCCATCTCCAAACACTATTACTTTGGGAATTAGGGCTTGGCAGATGACCCAATAACGAATGACATATGACATAGGAATAATTTTCCTAGTGGAATAAAAAAGGGTAATTTTTAGGCCTCTTGAATCTAGACATGAAAAATCAAGGATATGGAAGAATATACTTACTGTAGGGCATATGGCACACCCCTGGGTGAGGGGCACAACTAACAACTTGGACTCTACCTAACAAACGCAAACATTGTAACCTAATCATCTGTTCCCTCATATTAACCTGAAATTTAAAAAAAAGAATATACTTAACCGAAATTACATGGATAACCTTTTCTAGTGATGTGCCTGGGAGTAGGAGATACAGCCAAAGAACAGAGGATCGGGGGCCAGTGCCTATAATCCTAGCACTCTGGGAGGCTAAGGTGGGTGGATTACTTGGGCTCTGGAGTTCAAGATCAGCCTGAGGAAGAGCAGGACCTCATCTCTAAAAAAAAAGAGAAAAGGATTGTTTTTGCTTCTTTTCTACCACCCACATTTCTGGTGAATTTTCGAGGTAGCTATAACATGTTTATATTTACATCTTTAATTGTAGACACTAAAAACAATGGAGTAATGAGAGGAAGAAATATGTCACAGACAGAGCTATAAAGGATAAACTACATAATATGCAGGGCACAGTGCAAAATGATAATCTGAGGTCCTTGCTCAAAAATTATTATGCATGTCAAAATAGTGTCAATAGACCATTAATCCAAATGCCAATCCCTTTTGAGCACTGGGACCCGTATGACTATACAGGTCATATGAAGCCAGCCCTGTGTCGACAGGCCCACCCATCAAATATTTGAAAACGGTAAAACCATTTTCACCCAGCTCATGTTCCAGGATAGAACAGTCAAGTTATAGCTGATTACAATTCCTAATGCCATGAGATTTCTTTTAATTACCAATTCAGTCTCGGTACTTAGCTATGAGAATGTTTAACAATTGGTGTAAAATAAAAGCATAAATGGTAATATATGACTGCTGGGTGTTATTTCTCTCCAGCCATATAATGAATACTTTCTATAAGATGATTTCTGCCCTTGGAAACAGGAGTTCAGTTGGGTTCCCAAATTGCCAGCGATGGGCCCCTTTTCCCGTTCTCCTGTCTGACCATCTGCTTGTTACCAACTGCAGGATAACTAAACTGTTCAACCACAAGAGAATGACTCATGGGTGCTGGGTGGGGGAAAATGCACTTTTTGAATATGCAGTCCTTAAAACACCAGCTGTTCAGTTTTGGGTTTTGCAAATCAGTTGGCTATGAATTTCAGGGAAGACGTTTTCATCTTTGGAAAGCTAAATTTCACAGACTTCTAGAAGAAAACAAGTCATGCCTTCTGCTTTTTCTTAATTTTACCACAAAGAAATTTTAAATACAAAACACATGTTTTTCCCACTTCACCTCCCCTGATGACAAAGAAAAACTCCTTTGAAGGACACTGTGTCACACTCCAGGAAGGGACAGCGCTATCTGAATGGCTTTATCACAATAAAACATACTAAGCTGGTACTTCTAGGAAGGAAAGATGGAAAATAAGACTAAGACTAGTCTCAGGTTTTTAAAAGCAGAAAAACAGAGGAGGAGTGTTCGCTGTATTTTAAAGAGATAGGAACACTTTGTGACAGTCCTCCATGCTTCCTCTGTGTTCAGTCTCCATCCCTGGGAGCTGAGCTAAAGGCCCAATATCAGGGGTCTCAGGAAAACAGCACAGGAGGGACCCAGCCTGCAAAGCATCTCTCCTTGCTTCTCCCCCCTGGCTTGGATAGACCCCTCTCTTTCACTGTAAGTTTTTTCCCAAAGGAGCTGCCACTTACCTAGGGATACTAATGTCCCTTCCTCCCCAGGATGACCTTCCTCTTCCTCACCAGTCTCGGAGTCCACACCTGCACACAGTAATTCACCCCTCCTCTCTACTCTTGTTGCATAGTATCTTCACTATGTGTTTGCAATTGTGTTTTGTTCATAATATTTCTATATGTCTATCCCTGCTTTCCCCAACCAGACGGAGTTTGAGGGAAAATACTGTGTGGTGTTCATTATTGTTGATTCCCCATTGGGTCTAGCACAGTACCTTTTACTAAGAAGACACTATACGGAAATGTGTTGACTTAAGGTGTAATTAATCTGGCTGCCCTAAC
The DNA here is from genome assembly GCA_963574655.1 of Perodicticus potto. Classification (NCBI taxonomy): domain Eukaryota; kingdom Metazoa; phylum Chordata; class Mammalia; order Primates; family Lorisidae; genus Perodicticus; species Perodicticus potto. The sequence continues at coordinate 10,344 of CAUYRH010101175.1, read as the reverse complement.
ACCACAATTTTAAAACTAAACAGTAAATAATTTTCACAGATTATTTTAAGAAAAACAACTAGAATCATCCAATTAAAAAAAAATTCTTTTCACATTAGGTCAGAGATTTGAAACCCTAACTAATTTCCTTTGCCTCTAAGCTAATGACATGTTTAACCTTCACATATTCATGGAAATGTGAGCTAATGAGAGTTCATGCTATTGATTGCCTTTGAAGTATTTATTTTTGTCACAGTCATTTCAGAAACTTTTTTCTTGTAAGTTTGCCATGACTGATGCAGAATCCACTTTCCCTTTCTAATGCTCTCCCCCATAGACTTATAATCTCACTTTCTTCAATCTATTAACAGGGAGATAATTAAATGTAAACATAAGTCGCAAGCTTTTCTTTCTCTGAGATTAAATACATATAAATGACATAAAAAGAATGAAAGAAAGAGCAGGGTAGGGTCTAATAACCCCTTCCCTTAGGATTTCAGGAAGAACCTATCCCCCCAAAATTTTAGGAACAATTCATTGCCAAATCAAGAAAAGTTACACAGATAACTATCCTATCTTTATGGGGACTGACACAAGGTAGAACTCAACAAAGAGGTCAAGTCCTCTTTGACCAATGAATGGGGGAGCCTGAGTAGACCAAACAAAAGTCCTAGTAGAGAACCCAACAGAAAAAAGGAAGGATCATTCCTTCCTGTAGTGGAAAGGCTAGAGACCCCACGATGCCAGGCCTTTAGAACTCAGCTTTACTTCTAACCGAGTGTGCCAAAAGGGTCAATTCATCTATAGGAAAATATTAAACATGTCACACAAATACATATGTACTGTGGTAATTTTATCCCAAAAAGAATGAATAGAAAAAATGGGTTTCTATTTCCTTAATTTATGTGCTTTTTTCAATTAAAAGGAAATTTCTAACTAGTGACACATTATCTCCTTCCCAAATGTCAGTGTGTCCAAAGCCAAATGACATATTGCAACTTTTTCCAAATATCCGTGTATCCTGAGCACACCGTGTCAAGAAGGCTAAGCCAAAGACTTGATTTATGTTGCTGCCTGACAGGTGATGTCTGCAAGGCATGCCGTCTAAATGGACTGCACTCTGGCAGTTACCTGAGTCATCAATTCTCAGAGAATTAATGAGTACCATTCAGCCCAATAATAGAAACCAAGGTCAGGGCCTCTTCCTTGCTCTGTAATTCCATTAGCATTGCACAGAAAGCACTTAGGTCATAAGCTCTGTAGAACCTTCCACCAAGCAAATGGAACTGCATTTGTTTTCAGAAAGAATCCTCTCTGAACACACCCCTTGTCCAAGCTTTGTTGTACATCAACATTCAGTGTACTTACATATGTAGGAGAAATGCTTGTAAAGGAAAAGTGAGGCTGCTTTCCGCTGCCGAGAGTTTCAAGTACTGTTTTTATTAAAGCAAATGCCAATAAAAAACATTTAAATAAAACCACGTCAGCTACTTCCACTTAACTGCACGTACGTTTCTACGTCGTGTGCTCACTCATATTTTATGTAAGCCACTCGGTCATTCCATGTGACTACCATAGAATTTATTTTAACTTTTCATTCTTTTATTTTGATTTTTATTCTCTTAGCTTTCATTCTCACCACCCTGATAAAGTTAAAATGACCTGGAAACTAAAAGTTATCACCATAAGCAAATAATTCTGTTTACAGTGAAACTCCCATCTTAAAATCTCAAGCAGCAAGCTTTTCTAAACTAAGTCTCCCTCTTGCTGCTTAAAATTCAACTTGCTTTCAGCCTCTCACATATCAGTAAAGAAGGTAGGAATGCCCAGGTTTGAAGCCATAGGCTAGGATTTGAATCCTGGCTTTGACAATTGCCTGTTTTCTCAACTGTGAAATTAACTTGATTGCTACCCTCTTTTACAGTAATCTCCCATTGTCACTGTGGGTATGTTAAGTTCCTAGCACAGTGCCTGAAAAATAACAAATAGTACCTTAGTATTGATATTGAGCACACAACAGTGTGTGTGCGTGTGCGTGTGTGTGTGAAAATCTGTGTTTGAGACTTTTGGGTTTTATGCCCAGTAAATTCTAAATGAGCCGCAGTAACAGAGAAGAGCAGAAGCATAAATAAGTCAAAACGGCAAATCCTCCAAATACCATTTGTATGGGTTCTGAAGCACATTTTGGAATTTCTTTTCAAATGTCAGTGTTTCTAATACCTAAAGAAATTACTTCAAATGAAGGAATGACGCTATGCCGTGGAGTCCTAACTGGAGGAGTCTGAAGAGCTGTCCCATGTCCCTCTCCCCTCCCCTCCTCCCCTCCCACCTTGCCTGTCAAAAGACAGCTGCAGGGAAGACCCTGCCTTAAACAAGTTCCTGACTCCCGGTCCCCCTCCATCCCGACCACCTGCACAGAGGTTGTGTCTGATTCTTGGCTTACGGGCAGGCTGCACTCACCAAAGAAGAGCCCCAGGTGCTCACAAAGCCAGTAATAAATCAGAGGTCAGAGCCAGGGATGTCAAGAGACGCCGCGTGGTTGATGCCTTCACTAAGAGCAAAGGCTGTGGCGCCGGAGAGGTCCTGAGCAGTCTGATCTCTGTGAGCTTGGACAAAGTAGTAACAGCTTTGTGCCTCAGTTTCCTCAATAGGCATTTTCTGGGTCACCAAAAACATAGGTTTGTAGGTTTGTTCCCAAGTTGAATTTGCATTTAAGTTGGAACAGGTACATTTACCTATGACCTGTAACAGCCTCTGTTCGTAAATGTGAGTCATTTCAGGCAGATGTTTGCAACGTGGCGACTGCCTGTACTGCAAACTTGTAAGGAGAACAGGTACCTCGTAGGATTTAAGGCTCATCCATCCTCATTAACATAGACTTCATTTTATATAAACAGACATTTATAGCAGAACCTCAGCAAGCTGACCACCCGAGGGACTGTAACAAACTGGTTGGCACATGGAGGTGGTCAACGTGAGGAACGAAGCCTGCTGTGCGGATAGGTACACACGGTGTGTGTCCATCTATGAAAATTAGGTCAACTGAAGGCGGTGCTCAGGGTAGGGAGGTGGTCAGCTATGAAGGTTCCACTGCAATTCACTTAGCTCAGCACTTGACTCGTAAGTACTCGTAAGAAGAAAAGAAATTATCAGTAACTTTCACTAAATATGAAAGTAAGTGTGTGTGTGTTTATGTGTGAAAGGATCAATATGGATAATGGGTAATTAAGAGGTGTATATTATGCTGTTTTCCCCTGAATAATAAATTTACGTATAAGTTGGTGTTTTTCTACAAACCTGCAATAATACTTTTTGTGAAAGCAGAGAAAACCAGATTCTTGACCTCATCAAGTTTCTACCTAATGCCCAAGACACATCTCTCCTAAATGAAGCTGTTTTCCAGTGTTCTTAGTGAGTGAACGTTCTTCTGTATGATCCTGTAGTAAGCGAAGTATTCCTTCAGTTTCAGCAGTATTACAGGGCTATTCCATGTGGAAAGTAACCGAGTTGATACCCACATATGAGCATATACACAGATCAGAAATATTTTTTTAACATATACATGTGCTTATTAGGTTTCCACTTTTTGCCTTCACAAAATTGAAAAGGCTTAAAATTTAACAATAACAATGTTAAAGATAAGGACTGGAAACAAAAACCTCGTAAAGAACGAACAAAGATAAGTACATTCAGAAAAGAAATCAGACGATTGCTGCAACGAATTATTAAGCAATAATAATAATAGTAATGCAAAGAAAGTAATATTCATATTGTCAAATAAGAGTATGTCTATTATAGAATGTTTTGACTCTGAGGTTCAGTACAGAGTCATCAATTACCTTCTTATTATTTTTTTTTAAATATCGGAAATATTTAAAAGATAATAGTAGTAAACGGAATAACAGTTAATACCTTTAGATCCATTCCTACATGCCCGGCACTGTTCTAACCTCTTTGCATGTGGTAACTCATTTCATCCTCAAAACCACTCTGTGAAGTCAATGGTATTAGTATCCCAGCTTTATTGTTGAAGGACAAACTCAGGTAACTTTTCAAAGGTCACAAAATAGACAACGATATACACCTTATGCCCAAGGAAGCCAAATTATTCATGGCCGATTCCAAGACACTGTAGAACATGAAAGGAAGCAATAACAGGAACAAAGGTTCACCCTGATTATGGTTGAAGACCAAATACCTTGCAATACCCTACAAGGTATTGGTTGAAGACCAAGTACCTACAATACCCTACTGATTTTTTAAATCAGCAAATTAATGAGTTCTTACTACATTCCTGTTTGAGAACTATAAAGGCTCTAAGGTGATCATTAGTAAGCTCTACGTAAGGGGCTCTTAATTAAAGCTATTAGCACTTAAGGTAAATAAAAATATGTTTGTTTGAGCTTCCAACATGATATGTTTCACTTCAGGGGCTCAGATAATTCTTTTATGTGCTGTGTGTAACCTTTCACAATAGAAGAATGAATAAGATACTGGTTCATTAACTCATTAATTGTCCTTCCTCACCACAGTTATTAGCGAATGTTCTGCCTTTCACAGTAACACATGTGCAAGATTGAGAGTTTGAGGAATAGACCTCCCTGAAGCTCGATGAATGATGATTATGCCTTTGCCTCTGTGTGCAGATTAAATCAGTACTTGACTCCAGAGGGAGAGTAACAAAACAGAACCATGGACAGGGGATTTTCTGGTTGAGACTCGCTGTCCTGAAGGGAGAAAGGAAGGAAGACAGGTTTCTAGATTGTGAGCTCCTTGAGGAACTCACAGAGGCTGTATACTATTCATGTTTGATCGGAGGAAGAGTTACCTTGGTAGGTACTCAAACATTTACACTGCCTAGAAGTCAACCTGCTAAGAAAAGCCATATTCCCATGTATATAATCCTCTCCCCACACACATAAATAATTCATAAAAAGAAAATAAATGCTCATTCTTTTAAAAAGACATAAAACATATTTCATCAATTCAATGTTTTCTTACATGTTACTATCTTGACAATTGAAGAGCATCTAATAATGAGTGGAGTCTCTTTCTTTAACTGGTAAAGATGCTTTTTATTTTTCTTTCTTGTGGTACATAAAATTGAGGTGTGTCTTAACATCACTGGTCTTTTAGATTTGCTGAAGGGCATTATGTATCTGACATTAGCAAGATCTCAGCACCATGTAATAGAGTACATCAGAAAGAAGAGTTACATGTCTACCTTTACACTAAAGCTAATACACTAGCTATATTGATACATATGTTTTTCTTCCCTGTGTCATCCTCCGGGTAAAAATAGAAAAGGGTAGAAAGCAAGTCCCTGGCATTTATTGCATCTTTCTGAAACTGTGTATTATTGTATCTAGAGCATGAGCTATTTGAGCACAAAGTTCTATGTCTGTGGTTCTCAAACACTTGTATGTATTGGACTCTCCCTAGAAGATCCCTGGTCCTCACCTCTTGCCTGGACATCCTGAATCAGGCAGTTCCGAGTGGGACCCAGACAGCTATATTACTAATCCTAAGTCAATTATAACCCCAAAGTTTCGGAACCCTTGGCCTATGTGTTTAGAATTGACCTATCACTTCAATTTAGAAACTCTGGTCTCAATAGTCTCCACAGGATCCCCTTGGATAGAAATGATTGTGATTTCAGAAGGTGCATATCCTCACTGAGGAATTAATTCTGACATCGCATTGTTTCCCGTGGTGCTGAAACCGAAAGCAGCAGCACATCCTGGTCACGTCCTAATACTTGTTTCTGTGGGGCTTATTTTTCAGCTGTGCCCCATAAAATCGGACGCATCATTGAAGGGAGTCCTGCAGATCGCTGCGCAAAACTAAAAGTGGGAGACCGGATCTTAGCGGTGAACGGCCAGTCCATTATCAACATGCCTCACGCCGACATCGTGAAGCTCATCAAGGACGCAGGTCTCAGTGTCACCCTTCGTATCATTCCTCAGGAGGGTGAGTGCTGGAAACAGCCTGGCAGAGAGGCAGTCGACACGCACACTGGCTCCCCGGGCTGTTCTCGGTCTGCCTGCCAGGGTCACGGAGTCCACCTGGCTGCCATCGGTGTGGTGTCAGAGTGACAGAGGTTAATTGTTTCTTCCACCTTTGCAGAAACTCACACTCAGCTACAACCCATATCCTGTTTACTCACCACCAGTTTCATTCATAGGTCAAGCTGTGTGTCTGTTACAAGCCAAAGAATGTGAATCTTGAGCGCATGATCATTCCCCATGGTCTCAGGGGTATATTAAGCCCAACTTCATTCAACAGAGATGATAGAATCATAAATCTAAGAATTTTTTTAAAAGCTTATTTATGTTAACAGCTAATCTCTGGAGGATTCTTCCTTTTGAATTTTTCCATACAAGGACTCCTCCTGAGGCTTGATGAGTAGTGAAAATCACAACTCATAACCACGCCAAAAATCCTTTGAAGTTGTAGGCATCAATTCACCACAAATTCCCTATTTCCAGACACAGTGGTTCATTACTAATTTATTGCTGCTAACTCATTAATGATATTAAAGAATTCTGGCCCCGGAGCGCAGAGGCAAATGGACCACAGTATCCCACACAGAGGCTGCTGGGCTCACTCAACTTGACACCCTCTGTTCTTCTCAGCCCCTGATTCCATTTTAGGATTATCTGACATGCAGGTGCCACATGGCTAAACTGCCACCTGACTTTTCCCCAACTGGCGTGGTTCCCCCAGGGAGGATTTTTACCTGGCAGGAGTGGGGTAGGTACGCACTGGCCCCTCATGGACAGAGGCCAGGGATGTTGCTGAACAACCTGTAAGCACAAGACACCCCCAGAAAAGAATTACCTGGACCAAACTGTGAACATTGCTAAGGTTGAGACACCCTGACATAAACAAGGAAGAAATTAAAAGATATGGGCTATGAGAAAAGAAAGGGGAAGAGAAGTTTATAAGGGAATGCTAATAGATCATCTCCCTTTTCTCACCCAACCAAAATGAGAAACAGTGAGAAAGGAAAATGACCATGGTTTTTTAACCTGTTATCCCACCGACAAGAAGTATGAATGGTTCAGTAGAAATTACCGGTAAGCAAGATTGCTCACTGAAAATCTCACTGCTTCTCGGGTCTCCTCATCTGCAACGCATCTGTCCTGCCCTTATTTAAACATATAGAGACAATTTCTGTTGAAAATTTGATGTTATCAGGAAAATCATCAAGAAGCCATTTTTTATTTTATTTTTTTTTATTTATTATTTTAAGAAGCCATTTTTTTAAAGAGCAGCTTTCTGTTCCCTTTTCTTTCTGGTGAGCAAACTTCATTTCAACCATAAACTAAAACATGCTCCCCTAGCAAGCTATGCTGGGGAAATGGAATTTGTTGTTAGCACTTACTCCTCTGAATTACTTTTTCATAGTTTCAAGAGGGGTTTCTTTGGTAATCTTTCCTTCTGACAAAATGACACGATGCTTTGTTCATAACCTGTGCAGCAGTGGTAGCTAATGAAAGCATACTAATTCCAGGAATAGTATTGGAATTTGGTAAATTGACCCTGCCATCTAAAAACCTAACAGGGATGGTAATAACCAAAGCCTTGAGTCATCTGAGGCAGCAAAGCATTACCACCTCTGGTCACCTCTTGCCGATGATCAAAGCTAATGTGTGGCTCTGGTTCCCCATCACAGAGCTCAACAGCCCGGCCTCAGCACCCAGCTCAGAGAAGCAGAGCCCCATGGCCCAGCAGCAGAGTCCCGCGGCACAGCAGAGTCCTCTGGCCCAGCCCAGCCCGGCCACCCCCAACAGCCCTGTTGCCCAACCAGCTCCTCCTCAACCACTTCAACTACAAGGACCTGAAAATAGGTAAAGTCTCCTCTGATTTTTATGATTCTGTAAGGTGGGGGGTGCATTTGGGGACAATACAGGACACAGGCAGGGAGAGAGACTCTCACAAAGTAGAAAGTGTTACCTGTTTGTGTGATTTCAAAGTCGGATGTGTTCTACATATGATTTTATTAATAAAGACAACCAAGTGTCATTCACAAGAAGAGGAACTTTCCTGGAGAAATGTGATGGGCAATTGCAAATGAGTAGGGGTTTACTGAAAAACACAGAGGAAGGCCCCCGGCAGGAGGGAGCATGCCAGCATGAGGGATGAAGATAAGGCCAGCCCAGTGCAGCCTTGGAAGCACGCCAAAAGTGTGGTCTTTGTCTTACACGTAGTGGGGAGTCATTGAGTGATCTTAGGCTGAGGAGTGACATCACTGGATTTGCTTTTCCAGAAGGCCTCTCAGTCTGCCCTGCAGAGAGCAGAAGGGAGGCTGGCAGGGGGAGTGCAAGTTAAACAGTTAAGAAGTGGCTCAGAAAGATGGAGACTTTGCCTCTTTTGTGTTTACATGGATGGAGCTGGAACATATTCTTCTTAGCAAAGTATCTCAAGAATGGAAGAAAAAGTATCCAATGTATTCAGCCCTACTATAAAGCTAATTTATATCTTTCATATGAAGGCTATAACCCTATTATAGCATAAGAATATGGGGTAAGTGGCAAAGGAGGGGAGGGGAAGGGGGAGGATGGGTGGAGGGAGGGTAAATGGTGGGGCCAAACCTATGGTGCATCTTAGACGGGTTCAGACAAAACTTACTAAATGCAGAATACAAATGTCTTCATACAATAACTAAGAAAATGACATGATGGCTATGTCAAACAGTTTGATGAAAATGTTTCGGATTGTACATGAAACTAGCACATTGTACCCCTTGATTGCGCTAATGTACTCAGCTATGATTCAACAATAAAAACAAACAAACAAACAAAAACAAACAGAAAATTTAAAGGGAAGATTCTGCCTGGGGCCAGACAGGCTCCCTGAATTGCTTCCCAGAGGCTTTCTAGTTGGGGGCAATTTGAGTTTGAGCTGCCTGTGGAATGGAGACCACACTTCCCTCCAGTGTTCTTGAGACTCCATAGGCATGTTGTGCTCAGAGCCTCTGCATTTGCTGTTCCCTCTGCCTGAATTGTTCTAGTTGTCCTCATTGCCACTCCCTCATTTGCTTTGGGTCTTTGCTCAAGTATCACCTTTATACTCAGGTCTTTACTCTTGGCACAAAAAAGACTGACTTTCTCCTCATCCTCCATATATTCTCTTCCTGATTATTTTTCCATGGGTTTTATTACCATCTGACAATGGTTTGGAAAATGTGGTCTGTAAATCCCCAGGATGTAGTGTCCCTGAGGCCCTTTAGGGAGTCTGCAAGGTCAAAACTATCTTAATAATACTGTGATATTATGTGCCTTTTTCACTGTGTTAATCTATGCACCGAGGGTGCAGAAGAATGATGAGTAACAATGTCTAGCTTCTAAGCATGAATCAAGCTGCACCAGCAGTCATTATATTCCTCATTGCCACACACAGCTAAAAAGAAAACGTTTCACTTTAGCATGTACTTGATAAAGTAATGAAAATTATTTTTTTTAAATCTCAACTCTTGAGTTCACGTCCTTTTAGAATTCTGTGTGATGAAATGGGAAGTACACATAAAACATTTTGCTACACATTGAAGTACTATGGAAAAAAACCCAGTAGTGTGATTGTTTGAATTGCAAGCTTAACTAGCCACTTTTTTCATGGAATACTATTTTTAGATCGACAGACTTCGGTTATTCTGACACGGATATTTAGCAGACAGTTTTGCAAAACTGAAAGAAATGCATGTGTCACTTTGAGGAAAACAAGGAATAGTCATTATTATAATGGTTAATGATAAAATTTGAACTTTTGAGTAAAAATTAGAATTTTGAAAAATTTATATTCACTGTTATAATTTGAATGGCTTTGCAACACCTACAGACTTTTGATGAGATGGGTGGTGCTATTAACAAATGTGGCCTTTTGGTATTGAATAATGAAATGTGTTAATATTTGGAAGATCTGTGTGATTTAGTGAACCAGTAGTTTTCTTTTTTTTTTTTTTTATTGTTGGGGATTCATTGAGGGTACAAGAAACCATGTTACACTAGTTGCATTTGTTGGGTAAAGTCCCTCTTACAATCGAGTTTTGCCCCCATAAGGTGTGGCACACACCAAGGCCCCAAGACCCCACCCTCCTCACTCCTTCCCTCTCTCTGTTCTTCCTTTCCCCACCCCTCCCTCATTTTTTCTCCCTCTGCTCTCCCCTTTCCTCACCCCCACCGTATCAATAATTGTCATTAATTGTCCTCATATCAAACTTGTGTACATGGGATTCATGCTTCTCCATTCTTGAGATGCTTTACTAAGAATAATGTGTTCCACTTCCATCCAGGTTAATACAAAGGCTGTAAAGTCTCCATTTTTTTTAATGGCTGAATAGTATTCCATAGTGTACATATACCA